>SOPF01027133.1:0-31285 GCA_012979155.1 Hypericum perforatum | reverse complement strand
TAGTGTGTAATTTTCCCATATAAAAAAGACAAATGTCGAGATGAAAGGGTTGTACGCTGCATGAAAAAAATTGGTTTAAGTTTTTAATTATAGTTTTGCTTCAGTCATTTAAATTCTTACGTGATATATCGATGAGGACGAGGTCTATTGGTATATCAATATATTAAAATATCCGGGTCAAAATAATTTTTTTCATAAAAAAAAAAGTTCCACTCTGAAATTGAACCGTCGAACTACAATGTAGTAACATAATTTTTCTCTATAGTTACTTGTTGACCGAGTCCATTCACCAAATACCAAAATCGTATTTTTAAAGATATATGTTTCATTGTTGAAATCTTTTGAGAAATCACATTAACTGATGCAATTTCCCTCGGTTATTGCCCAACGAAGCATTATCAATTTCATTCTTATTACGATATAATATAGTTTTTTTAAATCAAACCTACCTTTTTCTATTCTATCCTACAATATTTACCATGCGAAGTGAAAATTATTTTCATCATTTTCAAACATAAGTTAACTTTGTTAAGTGTAAAAAAAAACCCTAAGATCCATGTAGTTTGGTTTATTAGCCTTTCAGGTGCCTGACGATTTCATATGTAGCTGACGTGTCCTGCTCTGGCCATAATACTCATGCGCTTTTTAAAAACTAAGATTGTAGTGTTATAATAATAATAATAATAATAATAATAATAATACCAATTTCGTAATATACATATATTTTTGTACAGGATTATCATTAACATTTAAATAATCTTATGCAATATATTGAAATAATTTTGGTTAGATATAATGAATCATCTACTTATCTATGTTTGAATAATTTCACTCGAATAATTTGATCATTTACTTTTGAATAATTTTATTCGAATGATCACAGATATTTAAATTATTTTTAAATAATTTCACGCATATATTTGGTCAGTTATGTCTTTATAATTAGTTTATATATAATCATTTGATTCAATTAGTTATAATAATAGATTCACTATAATTGTATATTATTCTCTAGGACCGAATCTAGTCTGTCATGGTGACCTTATTGCAATTTTCGCTTTCCAAATTAATTTTCAGTTTGGATCACAAATGAAATTAGGCAGCAACTATCTCCCAGCCGCAGACGCACAGTAAAAAATTTGAAGAATGACCGAACACATAGAAATCAGACTTCTTTTCTTTCCTGCGCTCCACGAACTTAAAACTAGGTGACGCCATACACTCTGGGAGTCGGCCAAATCCAAATGCACACTCTTAATTATTCATCGATTATGCCCCAAATACGTCTGTCCTTATGGGCAAAGTTCCCGATTATCTTAATTCTTAAACCCTCAACCCTGTGGACTATATTTTTCAATGGATGGGAGGTTGATATAATCTAATTGTGCACGTATTGTTTAAGAACTCAAATTGAATCCGAATTTTAATCTTAATTGTGTTCTCGTCGTGCATCTAATGAAACTTGAAAGCAAGTGACGTTCAAAGAACCTGGTATTTCGTGTGATGTCATAGAACAAGGAAAATGAACTGAAACTTCTTATGTGTCTGATTCGGAATTAAGCGACTTAAATGGATAAGTACTAATATTCTGTTAGCCCCTGACCAGGTGATGGGGATGTAACGAACACTAAACTTGAGAGTACTTAATATTTATTTAAGTCTGCATACCATATTAAATCGAGAGCTGTTTAGGTCATTATGATAAACTATATTACTTTAATAATCTTTCAAAAAAAAAAGTAGTATTTTAATTTGGGTTAAAAATAAGATTTCAGTATGTATAAAAGCGGAATTTATGTTTAGACTCCCAAACATGTTTCTAGTGCGAGTGAAGCCTGACCAACCAAATAATTCTCAACCAGTCTCGTCCGAGAAAGAATATATTGAGTCTGAATGCTGTTTGTCAAGTAAAAAGTTGTAACCAGTTTTGTAGCTGGTAAATTTACAAGAACGTCTATATCTAGGAGTTGCGATGTAAATCAGAAGAAATTATGACAGAGAGACAAAAGTGAGAGAGTAAGAAAAAGTTTACTAAAAGAATGACAAAAATTGTAACTAGGAACTGTAAGTCTCGTTTGGTTTTTGTTTTCAGGAAAAAAAAAATTCGACACTTAAAGCATTCGACATATTGTGATGTTCAACTATAGAAATTTCTCTACTTGTTCATATAGTGATATTCAAGTAGAGATATTTTTATTATTATATCAAATATTTTTAAACTAAATAATAATTAGTGTCCAAATCGATCAAATCATAATTCACTAAAATAGACGAATATTTTAATGAAATATTTAACAGCGTTCATAAGCAGGCGACGAACATATAACCCTAGCTAATATCAATTAACCATATAATGTCTTCGATTCGTTTGTCATCAATTATCACAAATCATTTGTAGCGAGTCGGCTCAGCTGCGTACTTCCCAATAGCAACGTCAAACAAGCCATTTAGATTCACCCAACTTTTAATTATGCTACTAAAAATATAATCTCTCTTTTTTACCAAACAATCTTTGATTCCAAAATCACCGGAGAATGCAATTTGTGATCGATATATGTTCTCCAAATACTTTTGAAGAAGTTGGTAAAGGACATTTTATGATAGTCCACACATATTTGACACTCAAGACATTTGACAATAAAATTAGGACATATTGTCCATGACATATAATGAATGGTAAGTCATTTTAGTACATATGGTTTTATTGTAGTTTGAAAATATTTGGCAGAGTGGTAGTAATTTTTCTAGTTAATATTCTATTTGAATAATATTTTGGACAAAAATAGTATAATTAGGAAAACTTGTAATTTTACTTTTTTCTTAAGAAATCAGAAAAAAATGAAAAACTGCTACTATTTTCCATATAAACATCTCTTTTTTCAAAATAAGTGTTCATATAGTGATGTTCAACTGGATAAATTTTTATTACTCTGTCAAATATTTTTAAAAACCATGTGATAGTTAGTGTCAAAATCGATCTTATCATAATTCACAAAAATTGACTTTTACCTTGATGAAATACTTAACAGGTTTCCATAAGCAGGCGATGAACATATGACCCCAGCTAATATCAATTAACCATCTAATGTCTTGGCTGCTTTATCATCGATTATCATAAATCATTTGTAGGGTTTTGGAGTTATAATGGAGTAAAACATTTTATTTATAAAAAATATCATTTGTAGCGAGTCTATTCAACTGCGTACTTTCCGATAGCAACGGTTAACACGCCATATAGATTCACCCAACTTTTAATTAAGCTACTAGAAACATATTTAATTTTTTCACCAAACAAACTACGACTTTAAAATTACCGGAATATGCGATTTGTGATCGATATGTGTCATCCTTGCTCTTTTGAAGAAGTCGGTATAGAACATTTTATGATAATCCACACATATTTGTGGGTGAAGCACGGAACTTTCCTGTGCAAGAAATGTATGTACGTATCATGGCGACCATGTAATTGTAGAGGTTGGAACAAAAATCTAGCTAACATTCAGGAAATCGTTTCGTCTGAATTTTGCACATCTAAAGGCCATACCTCCCAAGACATTAATCTTATGAACTTTGCAACTAGCCTCTTAATTAACCAACCTATTTAATTGTCTATAAATATGCATCAACTTCACAACATTCTCTTCAACAATCACAACCATAATCTCTCTATAGTCCCTATCTTAGAGTTAGTTACTGCCTGCAACCATCATCAACAAGAGACATAAACAAATACAAAAGTTATGGGTTCACAAGCACTTATTTGCTCTTTGTCATTGCTACTCTTTCTTTCCTTGGTATTATGTTGTAGTTGTCTCGAGGGGACCACAATCCGAAACAAGGAACTATCCGATAGATCGAGCCACTATCGTGGAGCTGAACTTGTCTACAATAGTGGTATTAATGATGGCAAGTCCAAGAACTTAATGAGGATGAGAAAACTTGCTTACCCTTTGAGAGTGCTTGAGAAGTTGACCACCTCATCTGTGACTTTCAGCGTCAACGACTACGGAGCTAAAGGTGACGGAACCGATGACACCAAGGTAAAATATAAGAGAAGAGAAAATAAAAAAGCATAGAGAATGGATAAGTACAATTATACCAATTATTACATTTTGTCAAGATTTGAAACTCGTACATTTGTCAGTCTTGCCATTTGAACGAATGCTCTTTGGCGATTAAAGACAGTACTTCAAGAGTAATTCTAGGTCGAGTCATTAATTACAAGCTAGTTATATTACATGAAGAAAATTTTTAAAAACTTCAATATTTGAAACCAACTCAAGAACACAAGCTAACGAAATGAGATGTTTTCAGTTCTTATGCCAATTTTGTATACTTGTTGGCAGGCTTTTCAAAAGGCTTGGGAAGAAGCTTGTTCATCTGAAGAAGAAGCTGAGCTTGTTGTTCCAAGAAAAACTTACCTTCTTGGTCCTCTTACATTCTCTGGTCCATGCAAATCCAATCTCACGTTGAAGGTAATACATACATATATACACACATATATAATACATACGAAGAGAAATACTGATATGATATATTAATATGATTATGACTACTCGAAAAATTATCAGATTTACGGAACAGTTAAAGCATCGGGCGACAGGTCAGACTACAAAAACGACAACAGGCATTGGCTCATCTTTGATCGTGTTGAAGATTTTGTGGTTCAAGGAGGTGGAACTTTCGATGGTAATGGGAAAATATGGTGGCAAAATTCATGCAAGGTCGATAAATCCCTGGTGAGCAAATTTCAATCTCAGGTCGTATAAATTTGTATAGAATTATTTAAAATTTATTATTTTACATTGAAATGAAAGTAGACGCTGACTGTTTTATTTTCACTTTTGCAGCCTTGCACGCATGCTCCAACTGTAAGTGATCATCACTTTCAAATCATTGTTGGTTCGTTTGCTATGTGATTCAAATTTAGATTATCCGAAACCGAAAACAAATAAAAAAAACTCAATTGTGCAGGCTGTTACCTTCTACAAGTGCAATCACTTGGTTGTGAAGAACCTGGCATTCCAAAATGCACAGCAAATGCATGTTTCATTTCAGAGTAGCACAAATGTTAAAGTCTCCAATCTTAGAGTTGAAGCCCCTGAGAGCAGCCCTAATACTGATGGAATACATATTACTGCCACCAAAAACATCCAAATCAGCAACTCAATCATAGGAACAGGTGCACTATTTTTTTTGCAAGACAAATTATATTAATGGTGGGATAAAGATTTAATTAATTTCCCATTATGAAGAATTTACGTTTCTCTGGTGATGAAGGTGATGATTGCATATCCATTGTGAGTGGATCCGAGGATGTTCAAGCCACGAATATAAAGTGTGGGCCAGGCCATGGAATCAGGTCTTGGTTTTAATTATACCTGCTCGTTCAAAAAAGTCAATTTTAGTATTATGTTATTCATCACTTTTTAATCAAATATCATATGATTTCTTTGTTACTTGTGGTAAATCGTCACTTTTAAATCAAATATCATATGATTTCTTTGTTACTTGTGGTAGAGGTCTTTCAATTTATATTTTAATGACAAAAAATTATTAAAAATGTGAATTTGAAAACTATGTCAAAGAGTAGACAAAATAAACTTACGTGGTATGTGCTATGCATGAAGACTAAACTAACATTTGTGTCTTATGGTGAGCTCAGCATCGGCAGCTTAGGCAAAGACAATTCTGAAGCATATGTTTCGGGAATAGTAGTAAATGGTGCTACACTGTCTGGAACCACGAATGGTCTTAGGATCAAGACCTGGCAGGTATATTTCTTTCTGGTCACTCAACTTTCATAGATTTTACATAATAATAATAATTACTAGCCTCTTGAACAAGGAAAAGTTAGTCGGAACTTACAGTATTTAAAAATTAATCTTCAGGGAGGGTCCGGCAATGCAACCAACATCAGGTTCCAAAACATCAAAATGGAAAATGTTACTAACCCAATTATAATTGATCAAAACTACTGCGACCAAGATCAGCCGTGCAAAGAACAGGTCGGGAGTTAATTGTAATTATTAATATCTTTCTTTTGGAATCCATAATGGTCACTCAAGTTCCTAAATTCTTGGACCCAAATCTTTTTTTTTTTCAGAGCACAGCGGTTCAAGTGAAGAATGTGGTGTACAAGAATATAAAGGGCACAAGTTTCTCTGACGTGGCCATCAAATTTGATTGTAGCGAGTCGTATCCATGTCAAGGCATTACTTTGCAGAATGTTCGACTCCAAAAGGTCGGAAAAGGAGAGGCCGAGGCTTCATGCAATAATGTCAAGTTAACAGAATCAGGGACCGTCTCTCCAAAATGTCCTTAGGACAAAAAATATATAATTGCTTAGACGTCGTATACAAAATATTTTAAATATAAATGTATGTAAAATATATACGTACAAATAGCGTGAATGTTGTGGATAAATAAATATCCCGGTGACGGTGTAAAGAAATTCGGATTGCTTCTGCTAAATTATTTACGCAGTTAGAGAAGTCCAGTCGTGTTCAATAAATGCCAATTTCGGATTCTTTTTCAATCGGAAGTTCGGATCTGTCGGCAAATCATATGTAACACTTCATTGAAACACCATTTATACAAAACATTATGATAATTCATTGTTTTAACCGTCTGTTTTAGAATAATTGGTCAATT
Organism: Hypericum perforatum; assembly: GCA_012979155.1. NCBI lineage: Eukaryota > Viridiplantae > Streptophyta > Magnoliopsida > Malpighiales > Hypericaceae > Hypericum > Hypericum perforatum. Next base: position 24,631 of record SOPF01027133.1, on the reverse strand, counting down.
CGTGACTCGGCATTTCAATATGATTAGAGCAATTTGTCAAGATAAACAAAGATTGTTTTGAAAATATCACTCATTTAAAACCGATTGAGAATTACTAAGAACGAGCTAAATATCCTCAATACCATTTTGAATTTATTTTTTTGAAGACTTGAAAAAACCGGATGGCTTGAATTGTATATATATATATATATATGGAATAAAATTGATTTTTTTAGAAGGTATTAAACTTGATATTGACTAGTGTGGGCTCGAATTGAATACCAAAATACTTATTTTCAAATTTCAGATACAAATTTCGGATTATGTCGGGGACATACAAATAAATATTGGATGCCATTTAAAAATAAAATATGAAAAATAAACATAAAACCGGAGAAGAAAAACAAACCAGGTCCCGAAGAGTCGTTTCTTCTTCCTCGGAACCCTTCTTCTTCTTCTTCTTCTTCTTCTAGAACTCTTCCAGATAAAATTCTCGATTCAGAATTCCGGGGTCAAATATATTTTCACGCGTTTTCTCGAAGAATGGAAAATTAAAAAAGAAATAAAGGAGAAACAATCAAAGGAAGAGTAGAACAAAAATAAATAAAAAATAGAAAAGAAGGAGGAGAAGAAGAAGGGAGGATGGGAACACCGCAATTTCCAGATCTGGGGAAGCATTGCTCCGTCGAAGAATGCAAGCTAATTGACTTCTTACCTTTCACTTGCGATTGCTGCCTCAAGGTACTTCCTCCATTTCATTTTTTAAAAATTAATTTTATTTTAGGGTTCATTCCTCGATTTAATAATAATTTTGGGGATTCGTTGATCTTAAGAGTGGTTCTATTTTTTTGGCCATGTATGCGCTTGGGATCATGACTAGTCAACTCTAGTTTTTTTGTGGTCAACGAATGGTCCATTGGGTTTCAATGTTTTAGTTTAGCTAGGCCTTGTTTTGATCTAGATGATGATTTTTTGACGAATCGAATCGGATTATAACAATGTGGTAAGGGTTTAATACCAAGTTGCTCTAACGGAGGTGTGGAAATAATGTCCTATGAATCATAAATAGGCGGATAAAAATGAGAAATGTTCAGCCGGCATTGGCCTCTAATCCATGTTTAATGTTAATTACGCGGGTTGTTGATTGGATCCTGCAGTATGAATGTTGGAACCGTGGTTATCCGATGGTGTTGGATATTTGTTATGATGATCTTTTGATGAATTAGATCAGATTGCGTGGTTCAAATGTCTGTAGGTGTTTTGTTTGGAACACCGGAGCTACGCCAAGCACAATTGTCCTAAAGGCAATAAGCACGATGTGACTGTTGTTATATGTCCTCTGTGCGCAAAAGGAGTTCGTCTGAAACCCGATGAAGATCCTAACCTCTCCTGGGAAGCACATGTTAATACTGAATGTGATCCCTCGAACTATGAGAAGGTTACGAAGAAGAGGAAATGCCCCGTCCGGGGATGCAGAGAGGTTCTTACATTCTCGAACACAATCAAGTGCAGGGATTGCAGTCTCGACCATTGTCTGAAGCACCGTTTCGGACCTGACCACAGCTGTGCTGGGCCTCCCAAGAAACCTAATGTTTCTGTTCCATTCATGAATCTTTTGGGTAGGAGCAAGAAGGATGAGAAGAGATCAAACAAAGCTCCAGCCACATCGTCCGACTGGACCACAAGCTTTCTTAGTGCAGCTTCGTCTTTTCGAGCCTCGGCGGAAGCAGGCGTGGCGAAGTTGAGCAGTGAGATAGGTCAAGCGTGGTCGGCAGGGAGCAGCTCGGGAACAAGCGGGACGGGTGGTGGTGGTACCGGGCCGGAGCAGTGTCCGCAGTGCGGTATAAGATTCACCAGTGTTACATCTCTTATAGATCATGTACAAAAGGTGCACGAGAGGAATCAGAACCATTCACGTGTGATCAAGTTGCCCGTAGACGTTTGCCCAAAATGTAGTAAAGGATTTCGTGATCCTGTCGCTCTCGTAGAACATGTCGAGAAGGATCACGCAGGTACTTCTAAAGCTTGATCTCAGATCAGCAACATTCTTTCACCAATTTGGGGGTGTTTTATTTTGTTTGAATATTAATTATACTTTTAATTGATAGTTTGAAATTGCAATGTATTATTAAATTAATTTCAAAACGGCCTCTTTGGTCCTTTTTTGTTTGTTGGCAGTGAGATGATTGATTAGCTACGGCATGCCAAAGGTTGCTTGTTTGATGAATCCGCGAGAGCAATGGATGAACAGTCTTATATCCATGGTTTATTTTAAATTTTTTTTCTTCCAAGATTTGGTTATGTGGTTCAATTTGTTAAAATGCAAATGTTATTTTTCATGAGGTTAGCCATTTTTTAGCCTGTTAAACAATTGATTCGTTGAGTTTCATTTACATATTGTTTTCTTCTTCTGAGAATCGTTAAATAATGTCTCTGAAATAATAAAAATCTCGATAATACTTGTTGACCTTCCAATTTCCCAATTCACCATTTGACATTTAAAAATAGAATGCTTGTGTTCTAAATAATAAAGTACTAATATTAATAAGAGATAAAATAAGTAAATCAGCTAATTGCCCAAGGACAGGTAATAATTAATATGACCTGTACCCTTGGTTCTGCACTTCTGTCACCCCTTCCATTGTTTGTGATAGCATTCTATTTTTATTGAATTCGATGTTTGAGTTACAATAGCATTTTTTGAATCATTGGCAAGTCTATGTTTCAGTTGCAATAGCCATGAGGAAATTACTGGGAAGAGAGTATTTCGTACACAGATGGGACGAAATTTAGATTCAAAAACATAATTCATGATCATTCTTATTCAAGTGTTATGTAATCTCACTATTGTTGGCGGAAGGTTTTAATGTATAAGAAACTTATAATAGTAACGAGTTAGAAAATGCACGATATTATGTATGTCGGTTAAAAGGCTTATATTTACAGAATTAAGACAATAATCACTATAATATTTAAAGGTAGATAAGTTATAGACGAGATTGTGCTTCGAACCTAATTCTTTCGTGCCTATATTACCATATCGTTGCCTAGAGTAAGCCGACGAACTCCTAACTCACATGTCTCTATTTATAAAGTTTCCATGGTTCTAATTATAAAGTACGAAATTAATATACTTTACAATGGAAATACATTTCTATCCAAGTAAGAATTTTAGAAAAAATCATAAGTTGAAATTTTATATTCAGCTATATTATGCAAATCAACAACACTTTGTACGTCCATCCCTGTACAAAAATGAAAATGACATTCGAAGATCTTTGAGAATTTCATAAACTTAAAGCATATATATGCATAGAAACAGTATTCTTGAAGCTTGGATTATGGGTCACAGAAGCATTTTACAGACAACTTGCGACGATAAAGACATTTAAGCAGAGATTTTCCCATATTCTATCTCTTTACTCTATTTCTGGCTACAGGTTCCCAAACTTGGAACCTTTTCTTGGGTACTAGAGAGGCTTTCTCATTGGCATGCTGGTCCTTGACATGTAAGTTTCTTCAGTTGGGTTTTATTTCCTGCAGCAATTCGACCACCTTCTTCATTCTTGGCCGCTTTGCAGGAGCGTGATCGGTGCAAAGTAACGCTACCTTGAGAGCTGCCAGCATTTCTCTTCGCCAAGCGAAAGAGACCGTACTAAGTTTGGAATCGAGTATCTGCTCCGGAGTCTCTCCCCTTCCCGGAGCACCCTGGACCCACTTCACCAGATCTACCCCTTCGCCAAAATCTTCATCCACCGGTAAGCGAGTTGTTAAGATCTCGAGTAAGATCACTCCATAGCTATAAACATTTCCTGGTGCTGTGACTTGCATTGTGTATGCATACTCTGGATAAGCAAAAAGCAACAAGTTATCAGCAGAAAAAAGCCAAATTCATATTAAATGCATTAGCACTTGGACCAAGTGATGCATCCCCACAGATTTCACAGCGTACATGTAATGCCCCATGATCTGAACTACTGTCTCAACAGACCAACACGAGCCTACTCCAAGTCAAGCGCATTTAACCTTGGAGTTCTCTCGAGATGTGTGCCAGAAAAGAAGGTGTACTTTGTTGGTGTAGATAATACTAATCAAATTACTTGAGTGTTCCGGACAGTACATATCATTAACGGGGTATCAAAAATATGCAAGTTGAAAGTTTGTGCAGCATTCATACCTGGTGGAATGTAACCAAAGGATCCTGCAACTGCACTTATACTTGCTGTGCCTCTTGATGGATCCAAGAGCTTTGATATCTCTATCTCCCCAAGCAAGGGCTTGAAGTCGGCATCCAAAAGAACATTGCCAGAGGAAACATCAAGGTGGATGATTGCTACATGATGAAGAAAAGCCAATCCTTCTGCCACTCCAATGGCGATGGATAGCCTGGCGGGCCAGTCAGGTCGGTAATCAGGCTTCTTGCTTGAGAAGTGCAAAAGCTCAGCCAAAGTTCCATTAGGTAGATGCCGGTGAAGCAGAAGAGCAACATCTTCATAAATTACATATCCGATTGGCTGCGTGAGATTGTCATGAGAAAGCTTGCTTAACTTTTCGAGCTCTCTGATCATCTTACTCTGATGAAGCATTATGGTTCTGTCCATTGCCTTGAGCTTCCTCACGGACAACATTGTCCCAGATGGCATAGCTGCTTGGTAAACTGTACTAAAACTTCCACTGCTAAGCTTGTTTGAATCATTGAAAGTTGCTTTAACTACAGCGTCCAGATCTATGGCTTGTCTGAAATTCTCAATAAAGATGTGCCCTTCTATTATGCTCGGCTGCTTCTCCATTTCCTCTTCAACAATCCCCGCAGCGTCTTTGGCAACTTTTTCCTGTCTTTCCCTCATCATAAACAAAAGAACAACCACAATTACAGCGACAAACACTGTTAGACCAGAACCAATAACAGCCAGTACGATCCTGTACGAAACCCTGTGATGGATGTTATAACCAGGAGGATAAGAGTCTCCACAAGAGACGCTCAAAGGATCGCCACAGAGACCTTTATTCCCAAAAAAGCTGGAATTTGGACTCTTTTGAAATGGCACGGAAGTGGGTATAGCGCCTTTTAGCAGGTTATTCGAGAAATTGACTTCTATCAAGCTCAGCATGCCCCTGAACTGAGTTGGAATGGCACCAGAAAGCTGATTGTTAGAGACATCTAAAGAAACCAGCTTGTCGAGTTTTCCCAATTCAGGCGGCAATGGTCCGTGCAGATGATTAAAGCTCAGGTTCAAGGCAATCTGCAAGTTCCTGATACGACCGATCTCCGGAGGTATACTTCCAGTTAAGTAGTTGCTTCCCATTTGCAATGCAAGCAGCTTCACGCAGTTTCCAATCTCGTGGGGTATGTCCCCTCTTATCGAATTATGATCGAGAATCAAATACTGCAGCTTGGACATGTTGCAAATATTGGCTGGTATAGTGCCGTTCAATCTGTTATTGCTAAGATCCAGCTTGTTTAGACTCCTGCACCCGAGGATCGTCTTCGGAATGTCACCAAACAGATTATTACCGGCAAGAATCAGTTCCTGCAGATTCACAAGCTGCCCGAAATCAGGCGGAATTCTTCCGGAAAACCCGTTTGATGCCAAATTCAGGAGGGTGAGATTGGCGCATTGACCAAACGCGGAGGAAATCTCACCGGACAAGTGATTGTTATCTGCTTCAAAGTAAGCCAGGCTCTCAACGTTTCCAATCTCATTCGGGATAACACCGACAAGATAATTATTCCCGATCCGAAGACTCGAGAGATACCTGCAGTTCCCAACAGATGCAGGGATATCACCACTCAATTTATTCTGAGTAAGAACCAAAATTTCCAGCTTCCCCTTGCTGAAAATGCTCCCCGGTATCAACCCTTCGAGTTGATTGGAATGAAGGTTCAACAGCCTCAGCTCGGAATTGGATCCTAGGTTCCGAGGAATCTCACCACTCAGATAATTCTCATAGGCAGTAAAGACTTCCAAGTTCGTCATATTACCGACCCAAGAAGGTATGGAACCATTCAACCTATTACTAGAAACTTGCAAACTTTCCAACTTGGCAAGACCCTCAAGTTCACCCGGCATCTCTCCCTCGAGCGAATTGTCCGAAACGTTCAACGACTTAAGGTTCCTAAGACTTCCTAGCTCCCTCGGAACCAACCCTCCGAACTTATTCATCGACAAATCGAGAAACTCGAGCTGCGACAAGTTACCAAGAGCCGGAGGAATCGGGCCGTGGAAGTTATTACTCGAAAGATCAAGCCACCTCAATGCCTTGAGCTCAGAGATCAGAGACACATTACCTGAAAGTCCGAGCCTCGAAAGGTCAAGCGCTTCGACCATCGAGTGGTTCGAGTCGCAGCGAATTCCGGTCCAATTGCAATAGTTTGCCACATCGGCACCCCACCCGGGAACCTTAAGCTCCATGTTGATTGCCAACAATGTAGCTTCTTGGTCGTTCACCTGAGCAGACACTAGCTGAGATATGGATAGAAGTCCTGCTAAAAGAACATAGGACTTCCATAAAAGAGCCATCTTTGGGGTTCTTCTTAACAACCTAAGAAAAGGAACTTCACTTGCAAGCTCAATGCTCACTTCTTTCCACCAAAGGGCCAAAAACTGCACCAACCCCAGTTCACATAAGCACAAGGCAGGGAAACTACTCTTGTCGTATTTAGTTGGCGTCAACCTCAGTGGTTGCAGGTGGGTTTGGTGATTTAAGACAATGAGAAAAATGGTGAGAGAGAGAGAGAGAGAGGAGAGATTTATGGGTTCTTTCTTTCAGGGAGGGAAGAGAGGGAGCTACTCACGAGAAACGAGCAAGGGTGAGTTATTGCAGAGGCTGCATAAATTTAAAATATTTGTTTCTCTCTCGTGAGGAAAGGAAAGAATATTGTTTTTTTTTAATATTGTTGTAGTCTCTACTATTTTTTATACTCACGAGGGGAAAGTTGGATTGAATGTTGACAATATGACTCAAGTGAAGATTAGTCGGACAACATGAACATAATAACACATTAATTGTGCTATTGAAGAGTTTGTACTTTGTAGCAAGGTTTTTAAATACGCGGTCCAACTGGCGGTCCGACCGGGTCCGGTCGGTATTAGGCTTAAAATCAGCTTTTGGTTCAACCGGAAGATTTTTGATTTTTCCGGGATTTTTTGCCAAAATCCGGTTGAACCAGACGGTTCGACTAGAATTTTGTATATATATATTATTTTTATATCAAAATAACCTATTTACCTATATATCTCAATAAATTATACTAAAATAATTTGGTTAATACGATCGGTCCGACCGGTCGATCCGGAATACGGACCCATTTCCGGGTCGACCTCCGGGTCGGTATTCAAAACCTTGCTTTGTAGCACCGAATTCATGAGCCCTGAGATTTGAACCTAAATTTGTGAAGTGAATTTTTGTGACCACGTCTAGTTAATAAGGTAAGAAGATTAATAATTATTTTAATTTAATTCACATATCTTAAAATTTAATAATATTACATTATTAAATTTAGAAAACTTTATTTATTGGGTTTTCATTTTTTAATACTGCAAAAAGTACCTATCAAAGAAAAACAATGCATATAAAAGTGTCCTTTGCATGTCAAGGGTGGCCCCCGTATGTTTTGGGGGTGGACCCTACCGCCTACCGGTACTCCTAGCGGATGATTAGTAAAAAGCAAAGATCATATGCGACGAGGGACTGTTTGTTTCTAATAGCAAAGTTAAGAGACTCATTTTTTTTATTTTCTTCGATTTAAATTACATATTGTATTATTAGTAACATATAGCAGTTTATATAAATTTTTTTCTGTTTTGCTTTTACTGTTTATTTATTAATTATAAAGTTAGATTAAGTATCATATGAAAAAATGACAAAGTGAAAATCTAAATTTATTCGTTGTTTTTTTTTTCTGCATGTAATTAGCATTGAGATGTTTCACGTTGTTATTTAACAATAAACTTGAAGGTTGCGACTTAGAGTTTAATCTTCTCAATCTACTGAAACTATAGAATAATGCTATAAAAATTAGAGCAAAATATCATGTACACAATAACAGCTTAAGATTATTTTATCCTTGACTTATTGCAAACCCGACATAATTATATAACCATCCAACGAACTCTTTAACCCTTTAATTCTAAAATTTTCTTTAATAATATCAGTTTATTGATATGATAATTGTAGTCAAGAAAACCCATCGAGTTCGAACCAAAAAAATTCAATCGTCCTTATCCAAACATATACTATGTAGATGGAAAATGCTAATAAATGGAATTTACATATTAACTGTTTTTCATCCGTTTTTTATATCGAGTATCATCCGTTGTTTTAATGTTATATTATAAATCATATATGGTACCCAAAAGTTTAGAATGATGTATTTTTCAAAAATTCAAAAGTTATAAATAAACCTGATGCACCTACAATTAATACTCAAACACCTACAAGATAATCAATATATCAGAAGGACATATCAATATCTTCTTTATCTCTATTTTTGAGAGATCTTGTCAAATAGCTAATCGACGAGGGACATAACATGACATCTCCTACAACCCAATTGAATTATGAGGAAGCAAGCCGACCAGCACCATGTAATCAAGAATAACAAGTAACAAGGGAGTTGTTATTGATTACCTAAGAGTTTATAATTTCCAAAATTATGATCTATTTAAATTTCGATTAGTTGAAATAGTAATCAAATATTAATTATATCACTAATAGCACGGTACAATGAGCGGGTTATAGTAGATAAGCACGAATTAGGAGTCAATGTAAAAAAGATGTTGCTTCTTCTTAGATTATTGTAGGGCCACACAGTGCTTGGACACTATAATGATGCCTTTAGCACCTTTTGAACATGCCTATACTAAAGCAGTTGGCAATCAATAATAGTCTAACCGAAATTGGATGGAATGATCACCTGATGCCCATCATTACAGCCGACTAAAGTGTCAATGCATTTGATCTACAAATGAAAAAAATGGGAATCGGAAAAGTTATTTTTAAATTGGGTATAATAATACTCGATTATGATAATAGATATCTCATTGAACAAATGTATTTGTCCAAAAAATAAGAAATTGAATTAATTTTAGGTCTCAACTTCAAGATTTACCAAAAGAAAAGAGAAGATAGAAAGAATCAATATGAAATGCGATCTCAAACATCTTGACTCGAAATATTAGAGGTTAACTCGGGAAAACATTTAACTAAATTGTTTGGTATATGTATTTAAACACAGAGACTTTTTATGAACAAAAATAGCAGAGGAAGAGCAAAAATAATTGTATGAATTATCTTTTTTCAAAGATGTAGTTTTATTTAATTACAGAGTAAAAATGAACGAGCAAGGAGATAGGGGGCTATTTTTTATATCATTTAACACTTGATCCACTTATTGAAGTTCAAGACAGATAAGACATTTAATATTGCCATCTTAAATCCTTCTTCCGTTCAAGTTCAACTTCGCTTGAGATAGTGAGCCTTTTTAACTGCAAAATTATTAGTATACCTTTATATATATACATACATACATATATATATATACATATATATATATGTGTGTATATATATATGAAGAGAACAGGATTGTTAAAAATGAAGAGAGCAGGATTGTTAATAACAGTTTCTGCCAGTGTGGGCTTGCTTCGCTCTATCTCACGTAAGCTCGTGACGTTTAACGCCCAGTCACCAACGAGTCCCATCGTAATTACTACTTAAAATTCTAATTGATTGATTGCGAATTGAAGGGTTTACTTCAAAATCCAATCCCCGCCGGGTCTGAAGAAAGACCCGGCGGGATATATATATATATATATATGTGTGTAATCGAGAAGAGACGTATTGAAAACAATTCCAGAATAGATAATGTTTTTCATAAATCAGGCAACATGGTGGGGCTAGTTTTATCCATCCTTTTATTACTGACCAAGTATCAAATTAGAAAATATATCTTAGGATAAATTTCAACCTAGCTAGCAAGCAAAAAAGGGATGTAATGGATTCAGAAAAATATTTTTCCCAATTGTATGAATGAGATTTTTTTGTAAAAATAAAAAAAATTATAGGACTAAAAATAAAAAAAAATCTAATGCGGACTGGTATCGCATGAAAAAAAAATGTCATTGTCACAAACAATAAAAAAATATGAAAATATACATATTGATTTTTTTTTTGCAAAAATTCAAAAATCAGAAAATCAATATAAAAAAATCTACAACGGTCGATGTCACACAAAAGAAACATCATTCTCGCAAAAATGAAAAAATAAAAAATATATATGTCATTATCGCATGAACAAAATACCACTATTGTATTTAAAAAAATGCTAAAACGATCTATCCAAATTTTGTACCGTAGATTCACCAACCAGGATAATTTGTCCACCTCCGTAAACGACCACCACTCAGCTTCTACCATAGCTTCCGCGTGATATTTTTTTTTATATACAAATGTATTTTGAGTCAAGTAAGTATCATTGTTTTGAAATACGCGGTCCGACCGGCGGTCGACTGGTCAGACCGTATTTCGGGCACAAATCCGGGTCGTATTTAGGCTAAAAATCGGCCTTTGGTTCAACCGGAATATTTTCGATTTTTCCGGAAATTTTTGCCAAAATCTGGTTGAACCGGGCGGTTCGACCGGAATTTTGTATATATATATTATTTTTTAAATAAAAAAACATATTTACCTATATATTTTAATAAATTATACTAAAATAATCCAGTTAATACGGCCGGTCCGACCGGTCGACCCCGAATACAGACCCATTTCTGGGTCGACCTCCGGGTCGGTATTCAAAACCATGGTAAGTATTATTAAATCCCTATCTATCGTTGATTCGTCTATTGGTATCTATTTAGTTGCAAGCTTCACCTATTACATTTTAAAAAAATTAAGTATATTATCACTTGGACATAACTTTCTCCGAAATAGTCTCAAACACGGTTTTCTTTTGATGTCCCAACAACACATATGGTATAGTCTTGGTATAGTGTACTAGGTTGGCAGGCATGATAGTAATGGAAAATACAAAGTTTCGTGAACAAATAGGTATACAAAATTAATGAACATGGTACCTAGCAAGATGTAATAAATGGTCCTCCGCTTTTTTTCGCATAAATTTTTTGTAACCCGATGAAAATTGATTCACGTAGTAATAGATTTGAAAGTCTCTCGTGCTTTAATAGAGAATGAGTTTGTACGGTACGAAATATATGTCGACCATGCTAACATTTTTTTCACGCGATACTGGCAATTCCTTCATGCGATAATGACACGTGTATTTTGTGTATTCTTTCATGCGATCTTGGTTCGTATGAGTTTTTTTCACTTTGCTCTCACAATTTTTTTGAATTTTTGCAAAAAAAAAACCCAATATTTTTATTTTTTATATATTTTTTACAATGACAATCTTTTATACAATATCGGCCCGAGTATTTTTTTTTGCTTTGATTTTATGATTTTTAGATTTTTGCAAAAAAATATCACTTGTTCTTTATTCCATACCGCTAAAAAAATCATTTTTCACTTAATCCAGCCGGCCACAATGATAGAAAACTTATCGGGTAATGTTTAGTTTTTAAATTCAAGTGCATGAAAGCATTCCATTTAAAGGATTTCGAACAAGTTAATGAGCAGCAAGCAAGTTACCCAAAGTTTACGACAACATTCCAACAGAACTATAACATCTTGAAAATGTAGTATTATAAACTATTTTTAATAATTTTTTATCATATTTGATATATATTTTTATTTTTCTCGAACTTAAATAATTCTTGTATGAAGTATGGTTTGAGGACAAAAACACCAGCTACCAAAAGGGAGTCCTACTACTAAGTCTATCATTGAAACTGATTGCCGTAATGCCTATGCGGCTATGCCATTCTTAGCGACCCTCATCCTTTTGTCGATTGGCATGTTGAATTTCTTGTACTTGAGCTTTGTGCTTCTTTCACTCGCTCTCCGGATTGTACTTTGTGCTATACACCTCGTTCAAACAATGGTCTAGCCGATTGTTTGAGCAAGATTTGTCGCTTACGCACTCTTCTGTTGAACTGGACTACTTGCTATCCCCAGACTGTTAGGGATTTTATGGACGCTGATTTGCCGGCTTAAGATTTATATATATTGATCTTTCTGTAAAAAAAAAAAAACAGGGGCACGCTCATTAGGTGAAGGTGCATGGAAGCCGCACCACTTATAGTCATTGCCATCCTTGTGACCACCCAATGAAACGATTATTTAAGAATTATTAAATAATGTAAATCCTATCAAAAATCACAAAATGTGAATGTTTTAAGTCAGATGTGATTTTGGACCAAGGAATCTCCAGTGATTGAGATTGGTCTCTCTCTTTAGTAGACATGCATCATGAAACTTGTGTCATGGATTGTCTCACTAACTTGAGGCAACGAGGTCCCCCACTCTTTTTCCTTCTTACCGTCCACTTTCCCACCGAAATATTCGACCCAGTCTATGCACTATGCATGATGATCTATAGCCCATAGTGTTATTCACATCACCTAAATGAATTAAATACGCTTTCAGAAGAAAGTAAAGGAAAATTAATTTTGGTGCAACCAAATTAATTTAAACCGTAGCTTAATTTGTTGAGGAAGTTTTCCCAGTACACAGAATATTTAGATAAAATTTGATCTAAACGAAAGATATCAACCACATAATTTCTTCTGAACAAATCAAGATTGGCGGGAGCGGGATATTGATTAGCTCGTCAACCAGGTCAATGTTTTTGAATTAATTGAATTTGATTAGGCATCAACCATTTTTAGCTAAATTTGATCACGAGAAATTTTTAACATACATACATTTCAATTAGGGTAGAGCAGTTAACTTTACAGATTTTTCCAAGGTGTCAATTCAAGTGAAATGATCATATTATTGTGGGCAATAAAAATCAAGGATAATCAAGAATAACAACTATGATGGGTATAATAATAATAGTTTTTGTATCTTTTTTAAATGGTTGGTGGATCAATTTTTAAACCTTAAAAAAACAAAATTCAAAATAGTCTAAATTCAAAATTTAGGTTAATTCCTTAAGTTTTTCGGACAAAAAATAGAGCACTTGGTAAATTTGGTTGAATAATCCGTTTATTAGGAATTTACTAACAAATAAACAAGATTGCTTAAATAATAAATAAAAAAACAATAATTTTTGTTGATGAATACGAGTCACAAAATCATTTACAATCTTAAGTAATATGTTTTTATATAATACACAATATTTTGGTGATTAGGAGTCTAAAACAAGAATATAAGTATATGACTTCAACCTATGATAATATTCTCTACTAGTCTAAGTATCTCTAGCATCTCTTTTCTTCATCATTATTATAGCATCATTCTCCACCTTAATTAGATTGCTACAATTTTATAGTCGTACCCATACAATCTAAAGCTCCTAATGAGATCAAATTCTTCTCCAACTTCATAACATATCAAATCTCACACAACACTACCTCACATCTTGATCTAGATATCATTTATATTCGATGATCTCACATGCAAAACTATCACCCATAATCACCATACCTAAATCAAGAAACTTATAAGTGTTGAACCACTCTCTATTGTACATCATGTGAAGGGAGCAAGAACTATCCAAAATCCTGGAATCTGCAAGATTAGGACTTGACAAAATTTTTAAAAAAAGTCATAATTCTCCGTTCCAAATATGAAGTCATATTCATGGATGCCAATCTTCCTTTGCAGTCCCCAGTTCTTCTTGGATAACCATTGTTCACGTGTCACTTTTTCTCCGCACTCGAAACAATTTCATTTGGATCCTCTACCATATTTTGCTCCCTGTTTACCCATCGTAACTAATGTTTCTATTTGTTCATCGCAGATTTTCCTCCTTTAATCAAATCCTAAGAGAGTATTTGTATTTTTCTCCAACACTAGGGATTTCTTCATGTTCTCGTACATCCTCTAAGTTTTAAGCTCTAATATCAGTTGGTAGATAGCAAACAAGTTCGCACAAAAATATGGACACAAGATATCACATATTTCTTGAAGTACAACAAATTTATTTAGGTCAAATTAGGACTTCGAAATAAGAAATAAAATAAAACAGGTACCAATTCTACGATTCTGCCTCCAATGCGTCCACCACCAAGTTTGACGGCCGCCAGCCAAAACGAAATTTTGTCACACAACACCGACCTGACAAAACTTTTAGGCGGTTCATAGGGTCTCTTGGTAACACAGAACCAAATCCAATCTTACTAACAACGAAACATTTTGTAACTTTATTCCCAAAGAAGAGGAAAATAGAAAAAAGAGGGGGAAAAACAAATTAGAAAAGCCTAGTCGCGTCCTGTGTTTTGTTCTCTTCTATTGCTCTGCTTGAGCAACTTGGGCCTGGGCTTAACAGGCTTCAAGAACTGGGCCTGAAGCCTGGCCATCTCCCTCAAGGCCCCAACGAGCCGGTCCTCGATACCCGGTCCGTCTTCCTCCACGGCGCCGAGCCACCTCGCCACGGCCTCGGCGGTGGAGACGCAGCCCCCGCAGGGCTCCTTCCTCAGGACCAGCTCCGAGTCGTAGATGCTCCCCCCTTCCGCCTCGGGGTCAAACCCGTCCAGGCACACCCGCGTCGCGAATTTACCAAGATACCCCTCACTCGCGGCCACCATCTCCCTCGCGTGCTTCCACGTGGCGTCGAACGCGACGAGCACCGCGGGCCCCCCCGAGCGGATCCGGTTCTTGATAGAAGAGAGCGGAGCGGAGGGGGTGGAAGGGGACGGGGGGAAGAGGTAGTAGTAGGAGGCGGGCGACGACCGGTCGTCGAGGGGGAAGAGGGTTGGGGTGAGGCGGCGGGCGACCAGGGAGGTTGCGTTGAGGAGGGACTTTGTCAGGAGGGGCGTGGTGCTGAGCGGGTGGCGTGCCTCGTGCGGGTGTTGGATTATCACCACGCGCGTGGATGTTGGGATAGGCGGGGCCGGGATGACGTGGCACAGACACACCCGCAGCGGACGCGCGCAGCCTGCGCACACGGGACGGCGTCGTCGTTGTTCCTCTCCCTCCTCCATGTTCTCCGTGGGGTCCACCTGGGGACAGTTCACGCGAGTTTGTATGCTGTTTTATAAAGGGGGCTTATTAGTTATTAGTATATATATATTATATAAACGGGAGACGAGGCGGAGTTGGGATTTGGAACTGAAAAAGCCAGGGGAGGGGAGCTGATGGAGAAGTCAACAACGACGGAGAGGAAGGATCTGGAAGCTTCTCGGGCAGATCACGTTTACACTCCGTATTACTGGTAAAACTCTTGAATTTACCCATATCTATCTCCCTTCTGCTGTTGCAGCTGTGTTCTAATGTCCCGTATGCATGTTTCAGCGAGGAAAATGTATTCTTTCTGTCCAAGAAGCTGCTCGAGAGTGGGATATCGGATGCTGAGGGATCGGATCTTTTTGTCGTTTTCATCTCCAATGACAAGAAACAGGTATGTTTTGTTTAAAGTTGGGACCTTGTTGTTGTTGCTGCTCGGCATATGGCGAGGTACAATGCTGAGGAGTTTCTTGCGTGAGTTGAATTTCCTTGATTCGTATCTTTCAGTTTAGAATGTTTCGAGTTTGTATCGGCTGCGATTAGTAATACCGGTGCACAGAGGTAAGGGGAGTGCCCAGAAGCTGGAGGGGAAGTTTTCATTTGATGGTTCCAGCTAAATGAAATGACTTTTGGATTGCTAAATCATTTCCCTGTCATTGTTTGGTTTACTTGATTGAACTTTTTCCACCTGTGTCCACTGCTTAAATCTTCTATCTTAGAGCTCTGTCATTTACCTTCACCAGAAAATCTCTGCAGATTCCCTTGTGGCACCAAAAGGCCAGTCACCGAGCAGATGGTATTGTCCTTTGGGATTATCATGTCATTTGCATTCAGGTTGGTGGCAGTATGGTTTGATGTAGCACGAAAAACCAACTTTGAACAGTTGCTTTTCCATATTTATGGCTAGTGTAACTTGAATGGCATTGCATGTGCAGAAAAGAAAAGATGCCGACTCCCCTCACCTAGTGTGGGATTTGGACACGACTCTCCCGTTTCCTTCTCCGTTAACTTCTTATATGTCTGAAGCCATCCGGCCATCATTTCATCTCTTCTCCGAGTATCAAAGGTAACATCCTCCGACAGCTATTTCTTTTGCTGTCGAGAAATTCAAGAATACATCTCTGGACTGTGGTGGGCTTGTTTAGAAGTGTGGAAGTTCCACCTAACCATTGTCTAAGGTTTTTGGTTGGATATGGTGACTCTAGCAGTTCATGCATTTGGGTGTTTGATGATGTTGACGGAAAAAGTTCAATTAATTTACTGCTTAATATCCGTTGAAAGAGATGTGGGATCCAGATTAAGTTGTGGGACAACTAGATCAGTTTACAGGCTACAGCTGAAGATAAATATTCCTGCAGTTTGAAAGAGAGAAACGGCTCTGTAGCTCAGTGGAAAGTTCTGCACTGAATGGGTTGCAGGTTTTAAATATCTTAATTTCTTGGTTGATGTTGGCTCTTAGATGTTTGATGGTCAGATAGCCAATGCCCTTTGTTGGCCATGATGTTGATGTTCTCTACATTAGAGCCAAGTAACTCTTGGGTTCTTTTGCGAGAATTCTTCGACGCTGCACTAAGAAGAACTTTGTAACACTAGATCACTTTCTTGTTGTGAAACTTAGTCTCAAGCATAGTATATTGGCCTTTCAACAATCATCAAGTTTTGTCAGAAGCTCTAGTTTTTTTTTTTCCTGAACAGACGAAAGTCCATCGATATTCTGGAAGGCTTGACAATAAACTTCAATATCAAAATCTGATTTTCCAAAAATGATACCCGGAAAGTGGCAACATCTCTTAACTATGTTGAAGACGTGTTGTTACCATGTGCCAGGTTCTTCCGGATTGTGCATGCACCGGTATTCCTCCGCTGCTTTGCCTCTGACAGAAGACACATGAAAGATTCTGCTGGGAATTGGACGGCTCAACCTCCTTCCTATGAACCCATCATGAGTCAAGGTAAATTATGTACCATTGTGTAACTTATTTGCTTGGACAGATGAGGACAGCGTCAGCGACCTATCTTTATCTTTCCATACATCGGTCGAGTTCATGTTATGCAAAAATATTTCAGAATGATATCGGATATGATTGTTCGTTCGGATCCCGACCCTCGATTGTGATCTGTCGGTTTTTCTTCCCGCAGATGGGACAGTGAACAACTTGAATGAGTACATGGAGATCCATGCACCTAACGAGTTAGGAAATATTGGGGCTGACTTGATCGATACGGTTTTCTCCGAGAAACTTGGAGCTGTATTGAATTGTGCCCAACTGGAAGAGTTCTTTTCCCGGATTGCTTGAACTTGTTGTAGAACTGGTTTATCAACTAAATGGCCCGGATTTCCTGACTCGTAAAATTTCCAACTTTCTTCTGCTGAGTTTATGTAGATTCGGTGTGTTTCTTGTTCGTAAGATACATCTAATGTCTGCCTCGGATATATTGTCCAAGGCAGTTTTGCTTCGGATCATTCTGAGTCGCGTAAAATTTTAAAAGAAAATAGGGCTATGAAAATCACTGTTTTTAAACCGTCAGTCTGACCGATCGGACCGAGACTGGTCAACATGCCAAATAAAATGAGGATTCGGCTAATATTCATCGTAGATACATGAGGATTCGGATCAACATGGATCTAAGGAAACCCCTTCCTCGAAGAAAACATTTCCGATTCCAAGGAGGGACGACTGCATCGGTGTACTTCACGATAGAAAAGCTACAAGCTTTTTGCTATGAATGTGGTTTGCTTGACCATATTGAGAAGGATTGTGACTTAGCTACCGAGGAGGATCCACCGCCATCTACCCAAAAAACTTATGGTCCATGGTGTAGGGCTTCACCTTTCAAACCCAGACAACTTCTCAATGAAGGGAGTCGTATCAACCAAGGGCCGAGATGGGGAAGACAGCTACGTTTCACGGAGGGAAACCCGATTCACTATCAGAATACATGGGAGGGGAGCCAATTTCAGAATACCTCCCGGAGAGCGCAGGACATGGTGATGAGAATGGATGGAGATTATATGGACATTGCTGGTGAGTCCCTCAACCCACAACAAGAAGGCATAGCTGAAACCTCTCCTGCCATACCCAAAACTAGCCTCCCACCACCGAACACCTCCTCTACTAACCAATCTCCACAAACCCAAAACATAGCGCCGATACAACCACCACCCATCCTACCCTCAACCTTACACAATCCGAATCCCACCAACCTTTCTCCCACCTACGTCCCCCCCCACCTCCGAATACCACAACATCTCCCTACCACGAACCATCTTACCCCTGGCAACACCCCTCCAACCCCTTCCTCAGCTACCGAAAATACCCCACCTTATACCAGTGCACTCACACCAAACCCAGCCAAGGTTCAGACAACCCAAGCCGAACATCTCTCCTCAAACTCTACCCCCAATCTCAACCTAAGCCATAATGACCAAACTGTTTCTACCGACCAGCGGGGACCTCCACCCCATCAGGGGAAAACTTGGGTGAGAATTGATCGTCCCATCCCAGTAGTGGTAAACTATGAGGGGCAGAAGGTTAAAGTGTTTGAAGGGGGAAAAAGGAAAATCTCCGACGACATAGAAGATGGCCATGTTAGCAAGAAGTCCAACTCTGCTTCAGCCATTGTAAGTGAAGTCGATGTACAGGCGGTGGTTGCGTTGCAACCCCGCCAGACCCAATGAATACTGTATGTTGGAACTGCCGTGGTTTGGGGAGTATCGCGGTAGTTCGTCAGCTAAGTAGGCTAGTCAAGGCCTACAATCCCCGGCTCCTCTTCTTATCGGAAACCAAATTACTTGATGGAGAAGCGGAAGCCTTAAAGTGGTGACTTGGATATGAGTGTGGTGTATTTGTGAAGTGCGAAGGTACAGGACGTGATAGAGCAGGCGGGGTAGCGCTCTTTTGGAGAAGAGACATGTCAGTCAACCTACTATCCCTCTCGAAAAATCATATTGATGTAACAGTTGCAGAAGAAATACCTTGGCGATTTACTGGGATATATGGTTGGCCGAGAACGGAGGAAAGAGCTAATACTTGGAATCTGTTACGTACACTAAGAGATAAATCACCGCTACCGTGGCTATGTGGTGGTGATTTCAATGAGATATTATCAATGGGAGAAAAGAGAGGAGGTTTAGTGGTGAGCCACGCCAGAATGGAGGCCTTTTACGACTCCCTAATCTACTGCAATTTGATGGAAATCCCGCAAAATGGCCTTTTGTTTACTTGGACAAATGGTCAACTTGGGTCGTCTCATATTGAATGCAAATTGGATCGATATGTGGCAAACCAAGAGTGGCTAAATCTTTTCCCAGCATCCACGTCCGAAGCCCATCCCCAGATTGGTTCGGATCATAGTCCGATAATCTGTCAAATCCAAAACGAGGTGGTATGCCCTATGCTTCAAAAACCATTTCGGTTTGAATCAATGTGGTTGTGCCATGACCAAATTGAGACACATGTTATGTCGGGATAGAACATCTTACCTCAGGGTACGGATATAATCCAACGAAATAAGGCATGCGCTATCAGATTGCAACATTGGGATAGGGAGGTGTTTGGTAATGTGAGAAGGCAGGTCCGCACTCTAGAGAGGAAAATCACTGAACTACAAGCTCAACCTCTCACTGATCTGTCCAAATTGGAGTTGAATAAGCTCATGGCAGAAAGGGAGGAAGTGCTAGTGCGTGAAGAGACTATGTGGGCTCAGCGATCCAGAGCTTTATGGTTGAAGGAAGGAGATTGTAACACGAATTTTTTCCAAAAAATAACCAGCCACTGCAGTAGGAGAAACCGGATAAAAGGGGTGAAAAATGATGAGGGAGTTTTAGTGCAGGAGGATGTAGGGATTCGGCAGATCTTTAGGACCTTTTACGTTTCTTTGTTTTCTTCTGCAGGTAATGTGCAGGTGGAACCTATAATACAGAAGGTGATCCCGAGAGTTACTAGTGTGATGAATGATTCCCTTGCCCAGCCGTACACGGAGAAGGAAGTTTTTCTGTCATTACAGCAGATGCATCCATCAAAAGCTCCGGGTCCTGATGGGATGCCTCCAATCTTTTATCAGAAACACTGGCACATAGTTGGGCAAGAGGTGGTTCGTACAGCACTCGCAGTGCTAAATGAGTCAGCCGATCCAAGCTATCTAAATGACACAACCATTGTTCTACTACCTAAAGTGAAGTCCCCACAATCACCCGCGGAGTATCGACCAATAAGTTTGTGTAATGTCATAATGAAGATCATCACGAAGACCATTGCAAATAGGCTGAAAGTTCTCTTACCGGATATAATACACGAAAATCAAGGAGCTTTTGTCCCTGGACGGCTCATCACGGATAATTCTCTGATTGCATATGAAGCATTTCATTATCTGAAGAAGAAAAAATCCGGAAAAAGAGGTTTTTGTGCTATGAAGCTAGACATGATGAAAGCCTATGATCGGGTAGAATGGCCCTTCCTTGAGGCAATGCTATTAGCGTTGGGTTTTGAGAGTAACTTTGTCGGGCTCTTGATGAGGTGTGTTAAATCGGTGAAGTATACAGTGCAAATAAACGGGACTCTCAGCGACCACTTCTATCTGAGCAGAGGAATCCGTCAGGGTGACCCTATTTCACCCTATTTATTTCTTATCTGCATGGAAGGATTGGCAACCCTCATTGCAGATGCGGAAAGAACAGGTGTAATCCACGGTCTCAAGGTCGCCAGGTTAGCCCCATTGGTCACTCACTTGTTCTTCGCCGATGACTCAATCCTTTTCACTAAAGCCTCTACATATGATCTCCGGAACGTGATGAAGCTCCTGAGTATTTTCGAGCAAGGATCGTGGCAGAAGATTAATGTTTGTAAAAGCTCCTTGAAATTCAGTGGTAATGTCCCCTTGGCAGATAGAGAAAGACTCAGCTCGGAGTTGGGTATGCAATTGGCATCAGACGAAGATCGCTACTTGGGTCTCCCCACCACTATCGGTAGATCTAAGAAAGTAATTTTTGCAAATCTGGAAGAGCAGATCAGAGCAAAGGTTGGAAACTGGAAAGTTCGTTTCCTATCGCGAGCGGGACGGGAAACACTAATTAAATCAGTACTACAGGCAATTCCTACATATGTGATGAGTTGCTTCCTTCTGCCTGTTGATACGTGCGAAAGAATTGAAATGCGCTTATGTGATTTTTATTGGGGGTCCGAGAACGGCGAGAAGAAACTTCACTGGCGAAGCTGGATCAAGATGTGTCGGTCCAAGAAGGAGGGAGGCCTAGGTTTTCGGCGACTTCAGAGTTTTAATAAAGCCATGTTGGCTAAACAGGCCTGGAGAATGCTACTTCATCCGAACTCCATGGTAAGCCAAATTTACAAGGCGAGGTACTTCCCGAGAGGGACCATATTTGACGTTGCGGTTGGTTTCTCTCCGAGCCACGCATGGAGAAGTATTATCCAAGGACTTGCTCTCCTGAAATCGGGTCTGGAATGGAGGGTAGGTACGGGATCCTCAATCCATATATGGCGGGACAATTGGCTTCCTGATTCACCTACTGGGAGTCCGCAATATAGATACCCCGGGTCAGATCATTTTCAATATGTGTCGGAGCTAATGGATGTCCATTCTAATACCTGGGACGTAGACTTACTTCACCAAATTTTCATGCCTGATGATGTGGATCGCATACGCTCTATAAGAGTAAGTCCCCGCCGTCCAGCTGACCTTCTGCGATGGAAATATGACCCATATGGTTGCTATAACATAAAATCAGGGTACCATCGGGATTTCTCTATGTGGTGGGAACTTTCAATGCAAGATGCTCTCCCAAACCAGCCGAATGAAGTATGGAATCTCTGCTGGAAACTCAAAGGACCACCGAGATTATGGACCTTCCTATGGAGACTACTCGACAACAACCTCCCAGTGAAGGAAAATTTACTAAGACGTGGCATTATTAGTGATGACTTATGTCCTTTATGCCAGACATGTTCGGAGTCAACTCAACATCTCTTTATAGAATGCTCACAATCCCATAATCTGCTATCTATGGTACAGGTCCAGTCAGGTCTCCTTCCCGCACACTCCTTTCGGTTGGCATGGACGGAACTCATCAAAGATAATGAAAGCGGGTACTGTGGTCGTCTTATTGCTACTCTCTGGGGTGTCTGGAAGATCAGGAACCGTGTTGTGTTTGGCGACACAAATACCATAGATCGTGGATGGGAGATGACGAAGGCCCTGAAATTCTATGAAGATTATTTAAAAGTGCACGAACGACCAAATTCAAACTCTATGCCCCAAGTAACAAGATGGGAGCCACCTCCAGAAGGATATATGAAGGTTAACACGGATGCCGGCATTGCTTCTGAGGGAGGCGGTCAACTCAGTGCAATTGCTAGAGACTCGTCGGGCACATTCATCCAAGCAGCCACGAAGCAGATTCTACATGTTCATCATCCAACTTTACTGGAGGCGTACGGAATACTACTTGGTATTGACCTGGCAAAAGATCTTTCTCTCCCGTGCGTGGTAATAGAATCGGACTGCCTACCTGTAGTCACTGCACTTCAAGGCAAACGCTCAGACTTTGGCGACCTTTCTATTCTGATTGAAGATTGTCTGGTGTCAGCACAAGGATTCCAAGAAATCCGATTCAGCCATGTTCGCAGGGAAGCAAACAACGCAGCACATCTTTTAGCCAAAAAGGAGAGTCCGGTTGATGATTTAATCCATTTTCTATCAGTTCTTCCTCATGACGTTAGTACTGTTATCACTAATGATGTAATCTGATTCTCTTTGCTTGCGTAGCCATCAATGAAAAGTTTCATTTCACTCAAAAAAAAAAAAACATGCCAAATAAAATACTCGAATACGTATGTTGACCTAACAGACCAGATTATTTTCAGTCAGATTAGCCGGTCAAACCGAAAAATTGAACCTGAATTTTTCCATCCGTTAGGTTTTCTCCCTCCACTCCCTTTTTCTTCTCAAGCCCAAGAAAGTCCAGGTAATTTTCTCAAGCCCAATTTTAAGCCTTAGCCCATCTTCTTCCCCCCTTTCCCGCAGTTTCTTCTCCTCCCCCTGTTAATTATAAATGCTATTTCCTGATGTATTTTTTTTTTAAAAAAAATTGTGGGTAAATTGTTTCCACAATTCTGAGGAGGGTCTCGGGATTAAGGTTTTATTCCTCTTCCAACGTTATTGCGGAGGATCAAACATTGGTTCGCCCTATCAAGTGCACCCCCTGACACCACTACACCAACAGCGCGTTGGTATTTCCTGATGTATTTAGTGTTGCTATGATTCGCTGTACATTTCTATTTAAAAAAAAACCTGTGTGTGGAATTATTTTCACGTTACCTCCTTTGGGTTTCGAATTCGTCTTAATTAACTTTAAGATATTTTAATAATTAAATAAATATCAAGTAAGTAACCAAAAAAACACAATACCTCAAATTTCATTCATAATAATGAAACCTTATTCACTTTACTATTATATATTATTTGAAAGGATACGCTTTTCTAGTATCAAGCAAGGTTGATTTTTTTTCTATTATTGTAAATGAGGTTTCTAAGTTGATATTTCTTCTTACAAAATTTGGATTAAGTTTTTTAGATGACTTTTTTCATGGTTATTAATATGAGTGTCACATTATATTTCTACCTATTTAATTAATTCAGGGTAAAATAGTATTAGCTCACAAATTATCGATAGGACAATAATGTTAGTTCATTAAAGTTGATAGCGTCCGGGAGGAAATCATTAACGCGAGGGATATCGGCATGGATAATGAAGAAAAAAAAAATAGTGCTGAAGTGTTTATTTTTTTTTAAAGTGCAAAATGCAAATTGAACCCATTTTCAAAATAATAATGAGGATTATATTCTAATTAACTCGAGGGATGTCAAACATATTTCGTTGGAAAGTGAGTGTCTAATTGATTAAAATGCTTTAATTGGCATTTAACCCTTCGATTATCGATGGATGTTATTTTTTTGAAATTATGAAATCTGGTCAGATTGGCGGACCGACAGGTCGACCCGAAAATCGCCAAAAAAACTGGTTCGATCTCTGGTCACTTTTAAAAACATTGATGAACATTTAAATTGAATTTTAATATATATATATATTTTTTTCTGATTTGTTTTTAGAAAAATTAAAACTATCCATTTCGAATTAAAGATCAGTGTCGACGGGGGCCCAACTGGACCCGCAAAACATTGCCTCAGCCAGGGCCCAAAACCAAAACCCAGGTTAAGACCTCGTACGCTGCTGCTGCTGCTTCTACAGCTAAGTGGGTGTGTTCCGTTCCCGCGAGCAAAGAAAAGAAACCTCGCTTCCCGGCCGGCGGTTAGCTCCAAAAGTAGAGTATTCGGAGACAGAGAAGAAAGAAACAAACATGGGAATAGCAGGTGGGGAGGAAGACGCTCTGTCGTCTGAGATAGAGGTGGAAGCCTTCAGACGACTGTTCCCTCTTCGGTACTACGAGCGCCATCTCTCCGAGTCCCTCCGCCCCGATTCCAGACGCCTCTCCGATGCCCGCCCCACCACCTTGGCCCTCGGTCCGTACCCCCTTTCCCTTTCCCTTTCCTTTCTCTCTCTTTA
>SOPF01027131.1:25839-40743 GCA_012979155.1 Hypericum perforatum | reverse complement strand
AGCAAAGTGAATACAAAAGCAATAGGCGATTATACCCTCAATCATTTAATCAAGTTTTTACACCAAGTGTTCCGGACTAGAGAGTTAACCACTCGTAGGATAGGATTGATTTAAACTCACAAGTGTATGATGGTCAACTATCCTACTCTCGTGTGCACATTCAAGGTCTAAAAGTGTTAAATATCATACTAAAACACACTCGAAACAAAGTAGATCATGTCATAGGAGGGACTTTTATTGGATTGTAATGGGGCTAAAGGTAAAGGTGAGGATATGAGCATGGGCAGTGGCTAAACCACCCAATCCGAGGAGCTTATATACAAAATTCTACCTCTCGTCTATTCTACACGTCTCACCTTATCATTATCACTCATCCCGATGTAACCCAACTCCTAAAGACCAACTTTTCTTTTATGACTTGCTTACTTTGTTCCTTGTGCTTTTCTTGACTTTTACGCTCAATTCCTTCTTTCTTTCCACTTTCCCTTTTTGATCTTTCATTCTTATGCTTTTCCATCTTTCCACTTTTCATTTTTTTTAATTTCTTCTTTTCTTTTCTTTTTCTTTTTCAACTTTTTCTAAGCACAAGGTTTCTCTTTTTCTTTTTGCAAGCCAAGTCTTTACACTTTCATGGTCTTAACTACCCGCAACCCTTATATGGTAAGGCACCCCCCAAGCTATACTACAATAAGAACCCTTACACAAATTTCCCAAAGATGTAATCCTAAAACTTCCTCGGACGGATAGTCAAAGGTGGGAAAGTTCATGAGGAAAGGTTATATAGTAGCTTACGTATAATATTTCAATGAATAGGCTCAAGCTCAACGGAGTATGCAATGGATAAGATCAGGTTTTTGGCTCTAAGGCCCTAGGGTTATAGCAAAATTGCCCTCGATACTCTCTACCTCATTGAGTTATGCAAGGTAATCATTTAACACCTCCATTGCTCAAACAATGCACACACCTCATGAATAAAATAAAGACGGATTATCCTTGCATTCGGCTCAAAATCCTCACAAGGTCACTCGTTAACTCACTAGTCTAGTCTACCTAGTATAACGACCAGCCTAAATGAACGAGGATATAATAGCTTATGTCTAAAGAATTCATTTTGCTCAAGACTGTTGAATGCATGATATGGGGTTTCTCTTATGATAAGAAGTTCAATAAAATCTGAGGATTGTTTCATCATTTGCAAAAGACTCTAACACACTTCAATCAAAAACACAAAACACACACAAAACTGACTCGATCACATGCATAAAGCAAAATAACAACCACAGTAAGAAGAGAGACAGGCATAGCAAGATCAACACAAGTAACAAAAGGCATAAACACACACATAAACATACACACACCCCCACACTTAGAAGACACATTGTCCTCAATGTGTGAAGAAAAACATGCAAAACAGAAAATGAAAATAGCAAATCAAAGACAATCTAAAAATTAAAAATAAAAACTAAGCAAAGTAAGGAGAAGAAAAAGCCTGTGATCATTGTTCTGGCAGAGGTTGGAGGTGATTGCGGAGCCATTCCCATTGAGCGCGGTTGTAGGCCTGGTCCTCCTGATATATTTGCCAGTGAGTTACCTGTTCTTCTGCATTGTTCCGCACTTCGACCTCAAGGTCAGTGATGTGCTGGGCTAGATTATTGATGCTTGCTTGCTGCTCTAGAAGTTGAACATTTTCTTCTTGCATTAGACGGTTCCGGACACCCTCCCGATCAATATATGGAATGATCGCATATTCCCTGGTGCCTTGTTCAACTGTGCCAGTCTTGGACATTAAATGCCACTTTACCAGCTGATCACGATCAATGACCGATGGGTTTATCATGTTTTCATTTATCGGCGGATCTGCAACAAACTGACGAACAAGCATAGCAACAATATGGCCAAGCCCTAGCCAACGGGGGTTAGGCAAATCTAAGGTACGCTTAATCACATCAACAATTAATCCAAATGTGTCAAACCTACGATGGTTTTGTGCACAAGCTAAAGCATATAATTGTTGCTTTGTGATTTTGCTACTCTCAAACTGTGCACTAAAACACCCAGCCATAAAGCGATGAAAGACACACCAGTGTATGTCTTTAATAAGGATGGCTGCGGATTGTGTCTTATAGCAAGGCAAACCCGTCAATTCTTGCCAAGCACTGTGTGCAACAGTATCACCCGAAAAAGTTATACCATCCCCCCCAATTTATTTTTATCAGGTCAACTAGCACATCCTCATTTACTGTGATTTTCTTGCCATGTATACGTGCAGTAAATGAGGAGTTATTCGGGGCAACAACCACAGTGCTATAAAACTCTACAACAGCAGCAGGATTAGTCTTAACGACTGTGTCAGAGAAAAATTCCCAACTGAGTGCAACTATAGCTTCACGAAGTTCATAATCACAACCCGCCCATCTCATTTCATCCCAATCAATCAATTGATATCCTATGAACTGACAATTATCAAATTTCTTATATCTCTCCCCCTCCCATTCTTCATGTATTGGGAAAGGAGATTTGGGTTAAGTCGATCGGTCGAGATGCGCATGAGCTCTCGCCTGGCTCCTTTGCACCTCGATGACGTTTGTTTGTAGCTTCCTTGCCTATGTCAAATTGTTTAGATCAACTCGAAGGCCTCAGCAAGGGGAACAAAACCCAGTTGTCGGATTGAGAATTCGTCCATGGATGAGCTCGGAATCTGCAAAACCAATTGGGTTAGGGTTTCTTTCTTTCTTTCTTTTTGGGAGAATTATGGATGAGTGTTTTTGATGAAGGAAGAAGTGAGGAGGAGAGGGGAGGAGTTGGGCAATTTTAAGAAGTTTTTTCGACCCCTAGCGTACGTTGGCCTAGCCAGCGTACGTTGGGGGTGCTTGGGAAAGAGAGGCAGAATATGACCCCAATGTACGCTGGCCTAGCTAACATATGCTGGGGGTCGAAAAAACCTCTTAAAATTGCCCAACTCCTCCCCTCCAGCGTACATTGGGGTCGCTCTCTGCCGTTTTCTCCCGAGCATCCCCAGCGTACGTTGGCCTAGCCAGCGTATGTTGGGGTCGCTCTCTGCCGTTTTCTCCCGAGCATCCCCAGCGTACATTGGCCTAGCCAGCGTACGTTGGGGTCCAATTCTGTTTCTCTTCCAATTTTTGTTCCCGGACTTGATCGTTACTCTGTAAAACCAAAACAAATGACATATTTTTCGAGGGTAACCCTATGTACATTCCCCTAGAAACCCACAAACTCAGGAAAACTCGGACGAGTGACTCTAAAAATTTAAAAGAATTTGAGAGAAAAGTGTAGTTCTAAGTTAACGTCATTAGCTTGATGGTGATAAGGTCTTACTGAGCTGGGTCTGTAAGGTCGATGTGAGATTCGTGTGCCTCACAATGATCACCAAGGTATGCTTTAATGCCTTGTCTATTTACCTTAAACTCTTCATTCGTATCCGGATTCCGAATTTGAATAGCTCCATAAGGCGATATGGCAACCACTGTAAATGGCCCAGTCCATCTAGACTTGAGTTTACCTGGGAAGAGTTTTAGGCGTGAGTTATATAATAACACTTGTTGGCCTACCGAAAAATCACGACGAATGATCTTCTTGTCATGCCATTTCTTAGTTCTCTCCTTGTAAAGCTTGGCATTTTCATAGGCTTGTAGACGAAATTCATCAAGCTCCTCAAGTTGTAAAATTCTTCTTTCACCAGCCTTGTCAAGGTTGAAGTTCAACCGACGCAGAGCCCAATATGCCTTATGCTCTAGCTCAACTGAAAGGTGACAAGCTTTTCCATAAATCAACTGGTACGGTGACATCCCAATAGGGGTCTTGTATGCAGTTCTATATGCCCACAGTGCATCGTTTAGCTTGCTAGACCAGTCTTTCCGTGATGGATTCACCGTGACTTCAAGGATGCGCTTGATTTCCCTATTGGAAACTTCAACTTGGCCACTTAATTGGGGGTGATAAGCTGTTGCAATCTTGTGCGTAACCCCATATTTTGTTAGTGCATTTGCAAGAAGATTGTTTCGAAAATGCTTACCTCCATCACTGATGAGTACCCTGGGGGTTCCGAATCGACTGAAAATATTCTTTTGCAAGAACTTAATCACCGCTTTTGCATCATTGGTTGGTAATGCCACGGCTTCAACCCACTTGGATACATAGTCAACTGCAAGAAGAATATAAAGATTATGATCAGATGGAACAAAAGGACCCATAAAGTCAATACCCCACACGTCGAATATTTCAACTTCCATGATGCCCGCCTGAGGCATCTCATGACGGCGAGAAATGTTCCCTGTTCGTTGACATCGATCACATTTGCTCACGAACTCAGCAGCATCTTTAAACAATGTCGGCCAATAAAATCCGCTTTGTAGCACCTTAGCGGCAGTGCGTTCTCTAGCAAAATGGCCACCGTAAGGCGAGTCATGACAATGGTGCAAAATGAGTTCTTGTTCTTCTTGTGGTACGCATCTTCTCAATAGTTGATCTTTGCCAATCTTGAACAAATATGGTTCATCCCATACATAGCACCTAATATCACGCAAAAATCTTTTCCTTATCGGAAGACATATCAGGAGGCATAATATTGCTCACAAGATAGTTTACATAATCAGCATACCATGGGATAGAAATGACTTCTAATGCATATAATTATTCATCAGGAAAAGATTCGTTAATAGGGAAAGAAGATGTTACCACCGGATTGTCGAGACGTGAAAGATGATCTGCTACTGGATTATCGGCACCCTTTCGATCACGGATTTCAATATCAAACTCTTGAAGTAGGAGGATCCACCGAATAAGCCTTGGTTTTGCATCCTTCTTGGCAAAGAGGTAGCGTATAGCTGCATGATCTGTGTAAACAACTACCTTGCTTCCAAGTAGGAAAGCTCAGAACTTGTCAAGTGCAAATACCACAGCTAGGAACTCCTTCTCCGTAGTTGCATAATTGATCTGGGCATCATCCAAAGTGCGACTAGTATAGTAAATGGCATGAAATCTAGTGACCTTTTTCTGGCCAAGTACAGCACCAACAGCATAGTCACTTGCATCACACATGATCTCGAAAGGCAACTCCTAATTAGGTGATATGATAATTGGTGCTGATACAAGTGCCTCCTTTAGTATTTTGAATGCTAGCTTGCATGCCTCATCAAAGATAAATGGTGCATCCTTCTCTAGTAATTTGTAAAGAGGCTTGGAGATCTTTGAAAAATCTTTGATGAATCGCCTATAAAATCCTGCATGGCCAAGAAAACTACGAACACCTTTAACTGTCACATGATATGGAAG
This sequence comes from Hypericum perforatum, assembly GCA_012979155.1. Taxonomy (NCBI): domain Eukaryota; kingdom Viridiplantae; phylum Streptophyta; class Magnoliopsida; order Malpighiales; family Hypericaceae; genus Hypericum; species Hypericum perforatum. The sequence continues at coordinate 35,451 of SOPF01027131.1, read as the reverse complement.
TTTATCAATTACCTCTAGTTTAGCCTTGTCCACCTTCAATCCCTTGCTGGAAGTCTTGTGTCCTAGTACCACGCCTTCAGTCACCATGAAGTGACATTTCTCCCAATTAAGGACCAAATTGGTCTCCTTGCAGCGCTCTAGTACCTTGCCCAAGTGTAGAAGACATTCTTCATACGAGTCTCCAAAAACCGAGAAGTCATCCATAAAGATCTCGATTTGGCGCTCAACCATGTCAGAGAAGATAGACATCATACATCGTTGAAATGTGGCAGGTGCATTACACAGTCCAAATGGCATTCTGCGGAAACCAAAATTACCGTAAGGACAGGTAAATGTGGTCTTCTCTTGGTCTTCTGGGGCAATTGCGATTTGCAGATAACCAGAATATCCATCTAAAAAGCAGTAGTAGGCATGACCTGCCAATCTGTCTAGCATTTGATCAATGAACGGCAATGGAAAATGATCCTTCTGAGTTGCCTTGTTCAATTTCCGGAAGTCAATGCAAACGCGCTGACTAACTATCATCTGTGTAGGGATTAGCTCATTGTTCTCATTAGGGACGACTGTAATCCCTCCTTTCTTTGGCACACATTGAGTGAGACTTACCCACTTGGAATCAGAGATTGGATAGATGATGCCGGCATCTAACTACTTGATTACTTCTTTCCTTACTACTTCCTTTAGCTTTGGATTGAGTCTTCGTTGTGCTTCCACTGATGGTGAAAAATCATCCTATAAAATAATCTTGTGCTGGCATAGTGAAGGACTGATCCCCTTGATATCTCCGAGTGTCCATCCAATAGCTTCTTTGTGCTCGCCTACCACTTTTAAAAGTTGCTCTTCTTGATTTTGATCCAACAAGGATGAGATGATTATTGGCAACTTATGATCTTTGTCTAGGTAGGCATACTTGAGATGTGTTGGAAGTGGCTTTAGCTCTAATTCCGGTGGTGCAACAGTGGATGACTGTAGCTTTGGCCTTGGTGTGTCATCTAACTCCAGCGATTCTACCGTGTGTGCCCATGCCACCATTTCTCTAGAATCTTCGATGTTGTCAACAACTTCCCATGGAATTTCTTGCTCTTGCTCTTCTTCCCTCACAGCTATAATCTCATCCACAACATCAATCCGGTAGCAATCATCCTCTACCGATGGATATTTGGCTGCTTCAAAGACATTGAACACAACCTTATCATCACAAACCTTAAATCGGAGCTCACCTTTTTCTACATCGATGCTTGTCTTTTCGGTAGCCAAAAATGGCCGACCAAGGAGAAGTGGTACATTACGATCTTCTTCCATTTCCATAACAATGAAGTCCACCGGAAAAATCAAGGTGTCAACCTTGACTAACACATTCTCCACTATCCCCTTTGGTCTTATCACTGATCGATCGGCAAGTTGAAGAACTATTGAAGTATATTTCATGTCTCCCAACCCAAGCCTTCTGAATATTGAGAACGGCATAAGGTTGATGCTGGAACCAAGATCAATCAATGCTTTCTTGAATATTTGCTCTCCAATTGTACACAGAATAGTAAAGCTTCTGGGGTCCTTCATCTTTTCAGGTAGCTCGTGGCTCAAGACAGTGCTACACTCTCTCGTCAACAGAATGACTTCAAAATCATCAATGCTCCTCTTCTTTGAAATGAATTCTTTGATCCACTTTCGGTATGTTGGCATTTGGTCAAAAGTGTCAAGGAGCGGTATGTTGATATAAAGGTTCTTGAAAAGCTCCAAGAACTTGTGGTAGCTTGGGTGCATGACTTGCTTGTTCATCCTTTGAGGAAATGGCGGTAGAGGGTACTTCCTTTCCGGTGTTGGCTTGATTGCTTCCTTAGGTACCTTATCTTTTTCTCCAGTGGTAGGAGCTACTTGTAGCTCATCTTCCTCTTCCCCAACTATCTTCCTTGGTGGAGGAATTACTGGAGTCTTCACTGCATTCTTCTCCAAATCCAGGCCACTTCTAGTTGTGATGGCTTTGTAATGCTCTTGTTTGGTGGGAGGAGACTCGGTATTGCTTGGAAGAGTGCCTGGTGGTCTCGCGTTGAGTTGCGTTGCCAACTGACTGATTTGTACTTCAAGATTTTGGATGGTTGCTTCATGGCTCAACACTTGCTTGCGCAATTCATCCCCACCTCGACGATCTTGTGGTGGTGGTCCTTGTTGCTGCCACCTTTGTTGATATGGTTGAAATTGCTGAGGTGGAGGACCTTGAACATTTCCACCTCCATAAGGTGGTCTCGGTTATTGGGGTGCCTGTTGACCTGCATTATTCTTCCATGAAAAATTTGGGTGGTTTCTCCAACCCGGGTTATACGTTGTGGAATAAGGATCATTATTCCTATTGGTATTACCCACAAAATTTATAGGCTCAGCAATAAATGAACAACTATCCGTGCCATGTGGTCCAGTGCAAATTTCGCATTCCTGAGATGATGATGTTGCTTGAAGCGACATTGATCCTTTAACTAGTTGCGTAAGTGTTGCTACCTGTGCCTTCAAAGCAGCCACTTCATCATTGTCTTGAACACTAGCAACTCTCTTTCTCTCGGTTCGTTCTCCCCAATCATGGTTGTTGGTAGCCATGGCTTCAATGATTTGAAAACCATCAGCTTTCGACTTATCTGTCAAGTTTCCTCCAGCTGCTACATCTAGGTTGACTCGAATAAGTGGCTCACATCCATTGTAGAATGTTTGGATGAGCATCCATTCAGGTATCTGATGGTGTGGGCACTCGCGAAGTAGTCTCTTGAAGCGATGCCAAGCCTCATGCAACGATTCACCACCTAGCTGTTTAAATTGAGAAATCTTATTACGAAGTTGGGTGGTTTTACCTGGAGGATAATGCTTTTCCAAGAACTTGTCGGCAAGCTCATCCCATGTTGTGAAGGTGCCGGCTGGAAATGCATCTACCCGTTCTCTAGCATCATCTTTCAAGCTATACTTGAATAGTCGAAGTTTAATGGCATCTAGTGAGACACCATTGTACTTGACTATTGAGCAGTGATCCTCGAACTTTTGGATGTGCCTTGCTGGGTTTTCTGAAGGATAACCTCCAAATTGGTCTTGTTGTACCATGTTAATGAGGTTGCTCTTAATCTCAAAGTTGTTCGCCTCCACGGTAGGATACTCTATACTTGACCAAAGATCGACAAGTCTTGGATGTGACTTGTGTCTCATGGCGGCAGGAACGTTCACTACTTGTCGATCACCCATCTCTTCTCTATGTAAGTTTCTCCTCCTGATTCGCCGAATTATTCGTTCAATCTCTGAATCTTGCTCAAGAAGAGGTTGGTTCTCACGACGAGTATTTGGCATTCACCTCCTGTACTTGTATGGTACTATAACACTCAACAGAGAGGATCAAATGCAATAAGAATAATAAACATGTAACAAAGCTTAGTCTCAAAATCAAGAACACTAGTTCCAATATTAACGAAAATAAATTCAAACTTCTTATCCCCGGCAACGGCGCCAAAAACTTGATACGTCCAAACTTGGATATAAATACGTGCAAGAATTACACGATCGCACAAGTAATATCGTGATAAGTAAGATCGTCTCCACAGGGAATAGCAAGTGAAAATTGTTCGTCAAGTACTGGATGATGTGTTCTAAATCTTAAGCTAAGCGAATCAATCGTTTGGGTTGTTGATACTTCTATACTACGATCTCAATATCGATTATGAGCCTAAGTTTGTCAGGCTTAGATTCATTAGCAATATCAAGTTTTTCTCTGATATACGAATAAAGGCTATGATCTAAACCAAGTTGTCATCCTTGATCATAAAATAAGCATTCATTGATCTAGCTTAAATGATAACTTCAAACATAAAGATAAACTTGTAACCAAAGAAGAAAATGAAAGTACCTTGATTGTATCGAATCCAAAGTTGTTACAATATCCTCAAGAACAATTCAAGAACACATAATAAAATCTAACAACTAATGTTTTTGGCTTGGAGAGTTCTAATCTAAAAACAAACTTTTCTTCTTCTCCTCCTCTCCAAGTGGTTTCTCTGTAGCCTCCTCCTTGGTCTTGTCCTCCTCCAAGTTGCTTTCCACCTCAAAAGTGTAGACAAAAGCAGGTGGGAAGTTTGGTGAAGCAATTCTTTATGTTGGCTGTCGACCCCCAGCGTACGTTGGCTAGGCCAGCATACGTTGGGGGTGCTCACTGCCAAACTCCTCTCTTTGTCCGAACGAAGGCAACGTACGCTGGCCTAGCCAGCATACGTTGGGGTCGTTCTCTACCTCCTGAGTACTTCTTCTCGAGCAAGGCCAATGTACGCTGGCTAGGCCAGCATACGTTGGGGTAGCAATCTGCCCCAACTCACTTTTGCCTTCAAACTTCCGATTTTAGCTCGACTCATCGCCTATGTCCACCGATCTTTGCCTTAGCTCCCGAGATGCTCCAAATACCTACAAAACACACCAAAACAATAGACATTCTTCTCCTTGACTAATTAATCAAAATGAAACAAAACATAGACAAGACTCGACTTAACATTTCCTAAAACATGACAAAACGATATAAACTAAGGCTAAACGAATGCATGTTCTCACATGCATCAATATTCATGCTTTTTTTCTTTTTAAATAATAAATTTTCTATAAAGTAATAACTTTTCAAAATTAATAAAAGTGTGAGTCCCCACATCAGGTCCAAATGTGATGATCCTCTCTATTGTAATAACTCAGTTCTTCGAAAACAATAGATGTTAAATATCAGTCTCAATTTTTGCGTAAAAAAAGGGCTTGCATCGGAGCTCAATAAACCCCTCTCTTTTCTACTTTCCATTCTTAATAGGTCATGGCCGGGGCGGGGCCTTTCAAAATAGGTGTCTTATTTAATGAGACGTATTTTTTCAAATTCACACATTTAGTAAACTTTTCAAATTAACACATTTAGTAAACTACATTTTATAAAATATTTTTATCAATGTTAGTTTGGTCTAGGTGGTCAAATGTTGATAGTAAATTTTTGGTTCAATCCCAACCAAATTCATGCCCCCTCTAATACTCTTCCACTTCGCATGTATTCACAAAAAATTTCTCCCTGTCGGCACGTGGCAAGCTCTATCTCTCTCTCTCGCAAGCCCCGTTGTCCCTCCCTCTCTGCTGGATCATCCCCAGCCAATTGCGGCAGATCAAGTGAGTTGGTCCTTGTTAGGCGGAGTGGAATCGACCCGCCCAGGTGAGTCAAATCAGGACTTCCTCATTACCCTTAGTATTTACGACAAAAGGCTTGCTTTTTTATTTCTCTGTCAGAGACATTTGGTCGAACATGTCGTAAGCATAGAAAGGATGACATGTCGTTCAAATTAGAAGGATGTGCACGCACATGGTCAATAACTTATCCATGTGGCACAATATGAGTGGCCAGCAAGAAACAGATAGTCACTTCAGCTAGAGCAAGAAATAAAAAAGTAGTTAGTAACAGTTATATTCGCAGAATAGGCAAGAAGGGTAAGCAAAATTACATATAAATATCCAAATTTCGAAGTAATCTACATTCCAGTACAACTTTATCATTTTCTAATACAATTCTTTCCCTTTCTCTCTCTATCTATCCTCTCTCTCCACCATTCTTACACCTTCAAGAATGAGTCTTGACATTCTCTTAGGAATAATTGTCACCTTTTCTGTTTCTTGTGTTAGGGTACTTTTTCTGATGCACTTTGCTTGAAGACAAGCAAAAAAGTAAGTATGGAGGTTTGGGTTAGTTAGGTCGTTTAGTTGAGTGCTTAGGTTGTTTTTACTATTTAGTTGGGAAATTGATGCCTGTCGAATTTTATATGTTTTTGTAAGTACTGAAGTCGAGCTTAGACATTGGATGATGGGATGATGAAGCAGAAGAACGTATGTGATCGAGGAGAATTTACTACAGGAAGTAGTCACTAGTGATGAAGGATGGAGAATGTAGTAGTCGCAGGGTGAAAATTGGTGCCCCAAAGCAAGCATTCGCTTTAAAGTCAATGATTGCTGGGTTATTCTGACTGGGGTGAAAAAACATCCTGTTTAGTTTTAAACCCTAGAATCTGTTAGGTATTAGTTGGCTCAACTATATATAGGCATAAAGCCTTAGGTTATATTCACTCTTGGATGGCTTTAGCACAAGACATTCAATTTAGTTTATCATTTGTTGCTTTTGTTTTCGAGGATTGTAATCAATAATTCGGATCGTTCAATCAACGAGGTATTTTCATATCTTTTGATCAAGTGTTGTTTTTTACATTCATCTGCTTTATTATTAATCATTTGATTGATACGTGTTGCGTGTTTAGAATTAAGATTGACAACCTTGATTTGTAGTACATATTTCATCCGCCTTGTTTGTTACTTCAATTTTGTTCAATTTAGGATTGACAATCCTAGGTTCGCATAAGGATTTGTAGTATTAGAATTACTAACTAATAATTAGTTTAAATTGCTTAGCTTAATATTCGAGAATCCAAAATCCGATAATTAGAGAATTAGTTCTTCTGTTCTTATGGAGATGATCTTAGTTATTGCTATATTGCTTGTGTGATCATATTCTGTTGCACGTGTTTTTAAACCCGAGATTTATTGCATCAAGTTTTTGGTGCCATTGCTGGAGATAGATTTGAATTAGTTTGTCTTTAATATTGGATATAGTATTTTTGATTTTGAGACTAAGCATTATTATACTTTCTCTATTCGTCACTACTCTTGATCTTCTTTGTTGAGTTTTGCAAGAAAAAGATGGCTGGTTGATAGATAAACAACATACCCATCAAGAATATAAAGAGACAAACATATCCCTGATTGGCCAACCTCAAGTCCAGTATTGAGTATCCTATAGTTGAGGCTAACAATTTTGAGATCAAAATCAGCCTTATTTAGATAGTTCGCCAAGATCAGTTTGGCACCTATTAAAATCTCCATGACAGATTCTGCTAAACCAATATTCAGGGTGACTCTTACAATGGTAGAGAAAGACAAACCCACGATAAATTCTACTAAAAAGAAAATACACTCTACTGCCTTTTCTTCAAGTACTTCAGAAGCTAGCCACTCTTTTCCTTGGGCATCTATTTTTAGCCACTACAAAAATAATCATTGATGTCAAGAAAGAGGAGCTTGCGGTTCAAAGTCAGAGGGAAAGAGGTAGTCTTCAATGTATTCGAGATAGCCAAGTACCCGACCACAGAAGATGATTGCTACTAGATCGACCTTATTAAAGAGTTGGTGGCAATGCATAGTGTAGAGGCTTATCTTGAAAAATACAGGAGATCAAAATGGAGGTGGAGGGGCCAAAAACTAAAGAGCAAGTGGCACAGGTGCGCACAGCTGAATTACATAAACCAAATGATACACCATGGCCCAAGTTAGAACTATGCACTATCATACCATCAGAATTGGAGCATAAACCACTACCAAATCACTTTAAGTATGCTTACTTGAGTAGAGATAATGAATTACCTAATGTTATGTCTACATCTTTTCTTCACCATAGGATGATGATCTACCAAGAGTTCGAATATGCAATAATGCTACCAAGATATAATCCCAGGTAAACAATGAGTGCTTGCCACTCTACCTGGCTAAACACCTTGACCCATAAGGATCATGGGTGGAACTTGACAACCCCAGACCTTGGTAATTGGTTAAGATATAGTCAAGCTAACGATGTTAATTTAGAACTAAAGTATCCTCTCTCTTTCTTTAAACTTTTTAATTTTATGTTCTCATGTCAGTCATCGAAGTTTTCCTGAGTTTGTGGGTTTCTAGGGGAATAAAGATAGTGTCACCCTTAAAACATATGTCATTTTTTTAACATTTTATAGGGTCAATGTTTTACCCCCACACCTAGTGGTTGCTAGCCTCATAGCGATTGATGAGTGCTTAAAACACTCATTAGTTGTGTCCATTTTCTACTTTGTTCTTAGTATTTTAGGTTGTTTTATTTGAGTTTTAGTTATGTTTGTCTGAGTTTTTTTTTATTCTATGTTTTAGTTGAGTTTAGAGTTTCTTATTGTGTTTTCATGGTTTTTAGGAGCTAATTCGAGGAAATGGATAACGACCGAGCTAGACAAGCGGATGCATGGATGAGAGGAAATTCGCGAGGGCAAGAAGAGCAAGTTCTTGAGACCTAGCGCACGCTAGAGGAGGATGGCATACGCCAGAGAAGTACGAGCACAAATGACCACGAGCATGAACGACCAGATGCGAATAACCGAGCATCTGGAGACCTGGCGTATGCCAGGCACAGTTGGCGTACGCCAGACTAGACAGTGACAGAGCCGCCACTTGCCTCTTTGAGTAGAAAAAATTGGAGGAGGCCATGCACTCGGGATTTTTGGTCTTCTTGTGACCATGGCAAACAACTTTGGAGAAGAGGGTGAAGAGTAGTTAGGATATTAAGTTAGTTTACATTTTATTTGACTTTTGACTTTTGTTTTTAGTTAATTATGTGCATTAGTATAGAATAGACAAGGAGGAGAGGAGAGACTTGGCAGCCACGAATTTTGGCCATCCTCTGAGTGAAAAACGTGAGGAAAAAAAAGAGAAACCTTCCTTGAATCATGTAAATCCTTCTTCTCTTGTACTTTTCCTTTTGTTCATTAATGTTAAGCATGTTGTTCTTATTTATGTTTATGTTGTTCTTATTTAATATGTGTGAGTAGTTGATATTGTGAGTTTGGTGTCTTGAAATCATATATGTAACAACGATTTAGAGGGTTAAAATCATGAGGAACATGTTCTAACTAACAAACTTAATGCTATGCTAAACTTGCTTGATCACTAATCTTCCTCAGGGAACTTATTGTCCTTTAAGTGATGCATATAGTTGGTTCTTTGCTAAGTTTAGTTGGTTTTTGGAGTCAAAAGAACATCTTACCATCCTAAGCTTAGTTTAAAATCAACTTAGACCATTCTAGCGCAAAAGTGTAGTTTGGTTGCCTTTGAAACTCTTGGACCATGTCACGTACATAATAAACTCTCTGAATTTGTTGATTATTTTGGTTTTAAGTTCACCTTGCTCACTTTTGCATATCTAGTTGTTAAAATCTGTTTGATAACCAAACCTTCAAACTAGTCAAGTTCATAATCTGTAGATTAGTGATCCAACTTTAGAACGAGTGTTTAATCAAATAATCTTCATAATCTGATCCTAGACAAGTTAGTAAACCACTTAGAAGCCTTAAACTCGATCCTTATGGGACGATATTCCCATATTTACTAATTGCTGCAACTCTATTGGAAATTCTGCTGTTTTGGCGTACGCAAAAAGTGTAATTTTAGATTAAGTTGTAATTTTATATTTTCCATTAGCTAAGTTTGTAGTTAGTTAATTAATGACTTAGCAAGAAAATAGGTAGCCATCTCTTAGGAAACTCACGAACCAAAAAAAAAAGAAAGAGCAAGAGAGGAGAGTGGTGGCCGAGAGCAAATGAAGAAGAAAAAGAAGAAGAAAAAGGAGAAAGAAGAAAGGAGAAAAACCAAAGGCATAAACCAAGCTTAGGCTTGGACTTTGTAACTCTTCCTTACTCTTTACCTCTTGCTTTCCTCTTGCTTTTGTTCATGTAATATATTCATATTCTTGTTTGTTTATATAATAAATATGTTTGAGTAGTTTTGTTGTGA
>SOPF01027131.1:0-25829 GCA_012979155.1 Hypericum perforatum | reverse complement strand
AGGTTCATGTACTTGTTAAAAACTTAATGCTTAGACTAGATTGGCCATCTAGAACTATCAACATAATCAAGTCTTGAGACGGAAAGGAGATAGACTTGATCGAACATTTAACTCATTGATTAGTTACCTTGTGAGATATGGACTTCTACTTGGTGATTGATTATCCATAGGGTGATAAATATAGTTGGTGTTTAGTTAGATTTATGTGACTCATGGCGGCAAAAGCACATCGAGTTCACATAAGTCTAGCTAAAGATCAATTTAGACTAATCTAGCATGAAAGTGTAGATTAGTTGCCTTGAAACACCCGGATCATAACACGAACTTAAGAAACCTTTCAAACCATTTAGCTAGTTGAAGTGATCTTTGGTATCATATCTTTTTAGTTTAATTTGCTTGTCCTTGTATTTGTGTTGTTGTTATTCTTGAGTTGTTATTTTGTGCTTGTTAGTGTGTTACTTACCAAAACCAAACCATTCAATCCAAATCAAGTTCCTAAAACATTGTAAGTAAGCCGAGTAAGGCCTTCGCTCAATCCTCGTGGGATCGACTACCTTACTTCATAAAACTATATTGTGACGGTGGTTGGAGGTGTTTCACGATGCCGAAGACCACTCTAATCACGTACGCCAGGTTGTCCTGACAGACGACCTGTCGTTCCTTTAATAAGAAACCAGTAAAGTACTTTGTATCTATGTAGGTGCGAGACAAATTGGCGCCATTGCCGGGGATTAAGTTTTAAACGCTCGATTTGGTGAACGAACTTGGATTGCTAAAATTTCTATTTTTATATAATAATATAATATAATATAATATATATAAATAATAATTATTTTAAAAAAAAACCCAAAAAAATTAGAGTTAATTTTTAAAGTTACTTGCAAAATAAGTTACTTACAAAGGAAGTAACGTGGATGCCCTTACCTGTTCCACAAAAAATCTTTCGTTAGAATTTGAAGTGGACATTACTCGACTTGAAAGGTCATTGTGCAAGGAGAAAAGAGAGAAAGAAAGGATGGATCATGGAAAGGAGCTGAAGCTCAAGCTCCTCAAAGATCTTTAATGGACCATGGAAGACCAACTTATGAGGGAGCGAAAACAGGAATTTAGTGGTCAGATATTGAAGCTAATCACTTTGAAATCAAGCCAGCCATGATTCATATGCTTCAAGCATCGGGTTAGTTCTATAGATTGCCTAATGAAGACCCCAATGACCATCTTGGAAATTTCATGGAGTTAGCTGATAACTTCAAGTATCCTGGAGTGTCTGATGATGCCGTGAAGATTAGGATGTTTCCATACACACTTAGGGACAAGGCTAAACTTTGGTACAAGCAACTTAAAGGTACTCCAATAACCACTTGGGAGGAACTTGCAAATGCTTTTCTTGACAAATATTTCCCATATTCTAAGACAAGCAAGCTCGTCAAGGAGATCACAAATTTTGAACAATTTGAAGGTGATTCTTTAAGTGAAACATGGGAGAGATTCAAGGAATTGCAAAGAAGTTGCCCACACCATGGCCTGTTAGAGGAATCTTTGCTCAAGACTTTTTACTTTAGTCTTTTACTAATAACGATGGGAACAGTTGATTCTACATCTAATGGAAATTTCCTAAGGAAGGAAAGAGGAGAAGTCTACCATATTCTGGAAGAATTGGCTGCAATAAATAGGATAATCGCCCAAAAAAGAAGGAAGCAACCAATCAGAGAACTAAGAGAACTAACTGAGCGAAGGGAGAAGAGAGGAATGATTGAACTTGATGCTTCATCATTATTTCAAGCTCAGCTAGATTTAATGGCAAAACAGTTGCATGAATTGACCATAATCAAAGTTGATGCCGTTGCTGTACAACAAAATTGTGAAGCTTGTGGCAACATTGGTCACGAGATTAGTCAATGTACCATGATGAACCAACAAACTGAGCCAGTTAATTTTGTTAGTGGTCAAGGACAAGGAGGAAACAGAATGGAGAATAACCCATATTCTTTAATATACAATCCTGGATGCAGGAATCATCCTAACTTTTCTTGGAAAGATAGAACCAATGATGACAATATGGCGATTGTTCTCGATAAAGGATTACCTTTACGTGCCCTACAACAAGGACCACCACCTGGTTTTCAACCACGTGGATTTTTGGGAGAAAGAATGGGGGCCTTAGAGGAGAGATTTGACAAGGTAGATAAGTTTATCCAACAAACTAGAGAATTATCCACCAACCAAAGCCAAATATTGAAGGCCTTGGCAACCCAAGAAGCAAGGCAAAATAATTTGGAATAATTTCTAAAGGGACAAGTGACTGCCATGCGCAATATGGAAGTACAACTTGGGGAAATTGCAAAGGCAAATGCCCAAAGAGCATCATGCTCTCTCCCAAGCACTACAGAAGAAAATCCTCAAGGCTACGTAAATGCGTTCACCTTAAGAAGTGGGAAAGAATTAGCTTCTCAAACAGTCAATGAGAAGGCTAAGGAAACTAATGTTGTGGTCCCCGATCAAGACAAGGTTGAAGAAGTTTCGAATGAAAAAGTCCTGCAAGAGGAAGTTGCGGAGGAAGAAGAAGTTTACATACCACCACCACCAATGATTCCATTCTACCTTATCCTCAGAGGGTAAAGAGAAAGATGGGAATGGATGAGAAATTTCTCCGTTTTATAGAGAAAATGAAGGATGTAGAGATTAATATCTCTTTTCTTGAGATGCTAGATCAAGTTTCACACTATGCAAAGTTTCTAAAGGAACTCGTCACAAAGAAAAGAAAGTGGAAAGATAAAGAGACAGTCGCCCTCACGGCAGATTGTAGCTCTTTAATTTCAAAGAACCTTCATACTAAGCTTCAAGATCCTGGGAGTTTCACAATTTCCAGTTTTATTGGTGACATTGAGTTTCCAAAGTGTTTATGTGATTTAGGCGCAAGCATCAACTTGATTTCTTTGTCTACATTTCAGAAACTAGGGCTATGTGAAGTTAAGCCAACTTCAATACTTCTCCAGTTGGCAGACCAAACTATAAAGAAACCATTTGGTGTGGTTAAGGATGTCCTGGTAAAGATTGACAAGTTCATCTTTCCAGTTAACTTTGTAGTTCTGGATTTTTCAGAGGACAAGAACTGTCCACTAATTTTTGGTAGACCCTTCCTTAACACATCACATGCGTTGGTTGATGTGCATAATGGTAAATTGGTTCTCAGAATTGGAATGAAAAGGTTGAGTTTAACATGACAAGTATGATGCGCCATCTGCTTGATGAAGGGATGTGCATGAAAATCGATGTTGTAGATGAATGTATTCTCGAATTCTGCAAGGAAAATATCTCTAAAATCGAGGATAAGGGACAACAAGAAGAATAGGAGGAAATTATGGAAGAAGTAAAGGAGGAAGTTGACACAAAAGGTCTGCTTGAGGAGTTGGAAATTCATTTGAAATATTGAACTCCACCCTCAATTGTGAAAGCTCCATCCTTGGAGTTGAAAGAGCTACCCTCTCATCTAAGGTATGCATTCTTAATAGATGGAGGGAGGTTACCAATTATAATCTCAAACAAGCTTTCCAAGGATGAAGAGGATAAAGTGCTCGCAATTGTGAACAAAAGGATTAAGACAATTGCTTGGCAAATCTCCGACATCAAGGGGATAAGCCCAGAAATTATGATACACCATATTTATATGGAGGATGGAGCAAGGCCGAGGGTAGACCGACAGAGGAGACTTAATCCTAATATGAAGGAGTTTGTGAAGAAGGAGGTGATCAAGCTTCTGGAAGCTGGAATTATTTATCCGATTTCAGATAGTAAATGGGTTAGCCCAATCCATTGTGTCCCCAAGAAAGGGGGAATGACAGTGGTAACTAATGATGAGGGTGAGCTCATTCCAACATGGACTGTGACCGGTTGGAGGGTGTGTGTTAACTATAGAAAATTGAACGACGCCACACAAAAGGATCATTTCCCTTTACCATTTATTGATCAAATGTTGGAAAGGATAGCGGAGTATTCTTACTATTGCTTTTTGGATGGGTACTCAGGGTATAACCAAATTGCAATATACCCAAGAGATCAAGAGAAGACATCTTTCACATGTCCCTTCGATATTTTTGCTTATCGCAAAATGCCTTTTGGATTAAGTTGTGCCCCAGCAACATTCCAATGTTGTATGAAGTCTATCTTTTGGGAGATGAATGAGAAGATCATGGAAATCTTCATGGATGACTTCTCTATATTTGGAAACTCATTTGATCATTGTCTGGAAAATTTGACAAAGTATTGGAAAGATGTGAAGAAAAGAATCTTGTGCTCAATTAGGAAAAGTGCCATTTTATGGTAGATGAAGGAATAGTTTTGGGGCACAAGATTTCTAAAGTTGGAATGGAAGTTGATAGAGCTAAGATAGAGGCGATAGAGAAGATGATTGCACCAACCACAGTTAAAGGAATTAGAGCTTTTCTGGGTCATGCAGGTTTTTATAGAAGATTTATCAAAAACTTCTCTTTAATAGCGAAGCCTCTGACAAATTTGTTAGTTAAGGACGTGTCCTTTAACTTTGACGAGAAATGTCAGAAGGCATTTGATTCTCTAAATAAGGCTCTAATAACAACGTCAGTTATTTCATCACCAGATTGGAAACTTCCATTTGAGTTAATGTGTGACACAAGTGACCTAGCTTTGGGTTGTGTGCTTGGACAGAAGAAAGAAGGGAAGTTACATGTCATCTACTATTCTAGTAGAGTATTGGTATGGGCTCAACTCAATTATACAACCAGAGAGAAAGAGTTACTTGCAGTCATATATGCTTGTGACAAATTCAGAGCATACTTGCTTGGTTCAAAAGTGATAGTCTATATAGACCATGCAGCTTTGAAGTATCTATTCTCGAAGCAAGATGCCAAACCTCGCTTAATGCGCTAGATTTTGTTACTATAAGAATTTGACTTGTCCATTAAGGACAAGAAAGCAGAAAATGTTGTCGCATATCATCTTTCTCGGTTAGAGAAAAGCGACGGAATGGAAAGAGATGGAAAGATAAAGGAAGAGTTTCCTGATGAAACTCTGATGATGATGATGAGTAGAGTGGAAGCTCCCTGGTATGCTGATTATGCCAACTTTTTAGTTGGAGAAATTATTCCTACAGGCTTGAGTTATCCTCAAAGGAAGAAATTCATAAAGGATGCTCAAATGTTTGTTTGGGATGATCCATACCTCTTTAAGAGATGTAATGATGGGATGCTTAGAAGGTGCATTGCCGATTGGGAAATAGCTAATGTTTTAGAGCAGTGTCACAACACTCCTTACTCAGGTCATTATGGAGCAACAAGGACTGCGATAAGGGTATTTGAATGCAGATTCTATTGGCCGTACATATTTAGAGATACACGTACCTATATGGAACAGTGCGATCGCTGCCAGAGAGTGGACAATATCTCAAAAAGAAATGAGATGTCTTTATCTAGAATTTTAGAAATTAAGCTCTTTGACGTTTGGGGATTGGACTTTATGGGACTTTTTTCCACATCGTATGGTAACAAGTATATCTTGGTTGGAGTTGACTACGTTTCAAAATGGGTGGAAGCTTTGGCGTCACATACAAATGATGCTAGAGTTGTTATCCAATTTTTTAAGAAACTCTTCTCAAGATTTGGTGTACCTAGAGCAATTATCAGCGATGGAAGATCACACTTCTGTAACAAACCATTCGAAGTCTTGCTAAAAAGATATGGGGTAACGCATAAGGTGGCAATACCTTATCATCCCCAAACAAGCAGATAAGTTGAGCTTTCAAATCGAGAGCTAAAAAAGATTTTGGAAAAGACAGTCAGATTAGCTAGGAAAGATTGGTCGAACAAGCTCGATGATGCCTTATGGGCATATCGAATAGCATTTAAAACTCCAATAGGAATGTCGCCATATAGGCTTGTTTATGGCAAGGCTTGCCATCTTCCTATGGAACTTGAGCATCATGCATTTTGGGCCATCAAGACCCTTAACTATGATTACAAAAAGGCCGGTGAACGCAGAATTCTCCAACTTGCAGAGTTGGAAGAAATGCGTGATTTGGCATTCGAGAGCTCAAGACTCTATAAGGAAAGGACAAAGAGGAGACATTATGCCCACATCATTAAGAAAGATTTCAAGGAAGGCCAATATGTTCTTCTCTACAATTCGCGATTAAGACTTTTCCCTGGGAAGCTCAAATCCAAGTGGAGCGGTCCCTACCTAATTGTCAAAGTATTTCCTTTTGGGGCACTCGATCTACAAGATAGCAAAGGGATAGTCTTCAAAGTCAATGGTCAAAGATGCAAAATTTACAAGGGAGGAAGTGTCATTAACCGAGATGCAGAAATGCAATCGGTTAATGAACCATCCAATACTTGACCAATAATGACAAAGAGTCAAGCTGACAACTCTAAATTAGCACGTTAATGTATATAGTTATATCATTTTCATTTTTAGGAATTTGTCCTCTTTTACCTGCTGTGACCTTAATCATAAGATACACTCCTCACAAGTCATGAATACTGTGGTACTACAGGGTGACTCGACTAGGCTTAGAGCCAAAAGAGTCGCAAGGAGAGGTAGATCATCATGGTACTCCAATTGTACGTGTTGCAAAGGTCAGAGTTGGATTTGTAAATATACTTGTTCTCTTTTACCTGTAAGAGGATAAAGAACATGATATTTTGTGCAAAGTATATTTTGTTGGTTAGCTTTTTAGTCAAGAGAAAAATTCCCCCGGACATCTGTCTCATCATTCTTCGCATAACAAAAGAGATATTGAGAATTGAATGAAGCAAATAAAATTTCTTGAGATATTCTAGAGGAACCTACAAGAGTGCCTACAAGAAAAGGATGGCGAGATTTGGTTTCTGCCACAAATGCAGGATGTTGGAACACAACAGAGATTGCAACAAACATAGCACGATATCACAAACCGAGCGAACTGTCCTTCTATGTCAAGACCATATTAGGCTTAGAGAGGAAAAGGTTGCGAGACCTGGGAGTTCATCTTAGTATGCGATTGAGGAGCTGTGTGAGTTGCGTATATCGAAGTTGCATCTTTGATGGTGATTGCATTAGACATAGCATTACACGCCAATCGAGCGACCGTGCTATTACATCGTGACCCTACTAGGTTTAGTGCCAAAAAGGTTGCGACAACTGACAGTCCATCAAAAGATATGACCCATCAGAATGGGGCATCTGGTTTTCAAGCTTTCCATGAACGCAGCATAAATAAAAGCCAAAAAAATCAAAAAAAAAAGAAAAACAAAAAAAAATTAGAATAGATTGTATAATATGTGAGTTTACTCTAGATGTATGTAGATTTTATGTAAATAGTATATGTATAGTACACCATGTGTAGATGGCGTACAAACGAGTGCTAACATGAAAACCTGGTGCACACCAATTCCACTAAGCGTGCGCCAGAATTTGAAATTCGGCAAACCTGGCATACGCCAGGCACAGTTGGCATACGCCAGCTAGGTCAGAATGGGACAATATAAATTCGCAAGCTGCCGACTTTTGTTCATAATTCACCATCCACCAGAATTCTCTACCCAAAACAGCAGATCTACACTTGCCCACGCATCCCGGACACTTTGCCCACATTACCCAACTCATTCCAAGATGTCAGGAGCTAAAGGATTGAGCCGGATCAGCCAGAGGAACATAGGAAAGAGCACACGGACACCTATACCATCGAGGTCATATACCTCGTCAGATCTACCCAAAGACATCTGACACTGCTACAATACTCCCTTTACAATCTTTCACGATTGGGAGGGAGAGAGATATCAGCTATTCTCTCGACTCACCACTGTTGGTCATTTTAAGATAGATTGGGATGACATGCGTAGACTTGGAGTATATGATGAGTTGACTAAAGCATTTGAAAAGATGGGTTGGGGGTACTTCAAGGACAGAACGATATTGGCTAGGCAGAAGTTAGCACTAGAGTTCTACTGCACCTTATAGGTTAAGCCGAATAGGAGTTCATTCATTGCATGTTTCTTTGATACTGATTTTAGCATGAATGAATCCGAATTCTTTGACCTCTTCGACCTTAAGGTTAGAGGTGGAGCTTTAGATTTTTATCCCACTCGTCAGGCTGACAGGGCATGGCATGAGATTACGGGATTTGAGAGATATGAGTCGGGGAGGGCACCTAATGCGCTAATTAGAGAACCACATTGTTATGACCCTCGCAAATTTTGCCTTGGTTATGACTGCTAGGTCCGACCTTTGGTTATTTTGCTTCGATGAGTGTTAGAACTATTGTGATGGATTTGTTGACCTTTGGAGGAATAAGTATAACGCTTTTGTGTGAACTTAGATTTGGATGATTCCAAATCGCGTAAGTCCGTAACACATTAGTCTACGACTTTTGTGATTCGAGTTTTGTGATTTGAGCCTTGTGTTTTGGTGATTTGAGTGAATTTCGAGTGGGTTAGGAATGATAGATTTAGTTCATCGACGTTTGGTAGAAAAATCATAACTTTTGCATACAAATTCCGAATCAAGCGATTTCAAGATGCGTAGAATCGCAAGACCTAGATCTATAACTTTGCTGATTTGAGTTTTGTGAAATTCGGAATTTTAAGAAGAGGTACAGAATGTTTACCCAACATATGCTAGTAAAGATAGCGTACGCTGGGAAGGTACAGATTGCATACCCAGCGGACGCTGGGAAGCCAGCATACACTGGGGGGGTTCAGGTGGTTTTCCCAAAGGATGCTGGAGAGCCAGCGTACGCTGGGCTACGTGCACTTTTCTTCAAAAATCTATAACTTCTTCATACGACCTCCAATTTGAGTGATTCCAATTCGAGGAGGTTCGTAACATCCAGAACCATGATTTGATTTAATTAGTTTTGACATATGGGGATTTATGAGATGTGATCATGGGAGAATTTTAGAGCTCAGTTTTAGGTATGATTCTCATCGGTATTGAGAGATTTTATGAAATGGTGAGCAATATGGCTATTATGGATTAAATATTGATTTGAGGACTTATTAGTATTAAATTAGAAGTATAGGAGTGATTTTGGATGACTAGAAAGGCCAAGGATCAAAAGAGAAAAAGGTTGCCCACTTGTGTTTGGTAAACTTACCATTTATGGAAAGTTTTGGAGATATTTTGGGAAATATCTAAATGGATGACTTAGGCTTTCTCACTTGTGCTCATCCATTGAAAACAAAGAGAGAGAGAGAGGGAGAGAAGGGAAAAACGTGGGAGAGGAAGAGGAGAAGAAAGAGAAAGAAGATTTATTTAATACCTTGAATTAGGTTTAAGCTTGTAAGGATTTGAGTACTTTGTGATTTTAGATGATTTGGAGTTTGAGAGTTTTGATGGTTAAAATGGATGATATAGTGGTTATAGGTGTTGATCTATATTGAAGTTATGATTAGAGAACTATTGTGTATATTTTAGAGAATTTTTGGTATGACCTTGTTGAAGAGCATATGTGGTTAATGTGATTTGGTAGATGTTATGAGAAGATAGGGTGATTATAGATGATGATCTATGGTTTGGTATTGGATTAGAGGACCTTTGTATGTTTTTGGAGACTTTGTGTGAGGGTTTGATATTAGGGACTTAGGTATGATTTTCACCATTTTCCTTGTGTTGAGAGGATGATGTTTGATAGAAGGTTATTCTTATTATTTAGTTGATAGCACCTTGGTATTTGAGCAATGTGTATCGTGAAGTGGTGTTTGGAAATGTTTGGAACATTTGGACAATTTGGATTAAGGTAGGGAGATATTATACCTAACCTCTGTTTTGACTAGCATTATTTGTTATAAATTTGTGATGTTGGTTGATATGATGATTATATGATTATATGATGGATTGTGAAAGTGAGTCTTTGATTTGTGTGATTTGGTAATTTTTGGTTATGCATGGTTTTGACAAATATGAGTATTGTAGATTATGAGGATTTGATTGAGATTATGAATTTGTGTATGATATATGTGAGTTAATTTGTGAGATGGCAGACGATGAGGTCTACCCGTGTCAACCGGGGATGTTAACACATATGCACATATTTTGGGGATATATTGGATTTGATATGATTATGATATGACCGACGGAGTTTGATTATGAAAGCGCTATAAGATATGATATCCCAGTGTTGTGAGAAGGAGTGACACATTTTAGACCTATCCGAAGTCCATCCATTTATTTGGCATTTACGACTCCAAGTTCGGGTTGGAATGTGTCTATGTGTATGATTTGTGAATATGATATGACGTTTATGATGCTATATTTGGATCGAAATGTGCCTATGTGTATGATTATGAATTCGTCTTTGGTTACGATTGAATTACTTGTGATGTGCTATATGTGAATTTGGTAACATTTGTCCATGCATGAATTTGAGTCTATGCATGTGGTTGGTTAGTTAATTATAGGTTAGTTTTAATATCATCTACTAAGTACTTCCAAGTACTTACCCCCTCCTCCACAGGTGACGAAGTATAAGTTGCTTTGACATCATAAGAGTTTGGTTTGTTCTTTGTGTGAAATCGTCGTCTACTTCTCGGGTTACTAGAAGTCTCTGGATGGTATTTCTCCTTTGTGATCTAGTAGAGTCGCTCCATTGTACATATTGTAAATCCTGGATTTGTATGACTTTAGAATTATGCAAGGATAATTGTAAGTATTATGTATGAGAATATTTGTATCATATATGTAATATATGAATTTACGCTTTTGCATTTGAATTATGCTTCTGCGATTTGATATATATGTATGTATGATGCTAGTTGGACCACGGCTCTTCGGTTTGGAGAGCGTGGCCCAGTGCCATATTGGCAACCCAGATTTGGGTCGTGACAGAGTTGGTATCAGAGCTCTAGGTTAACAGAGCTATAAGATTATTTGAGCTTTGAGTTATCAAAGCTATAAGTTTATCAGAGCTATAGGTTTGTAGAGCTCTAAATCTCACAAACTTAAGTTGAGTTTGAATTATGTGTTATGTATAATGGAGCATAGGATTTGTCATGTCTTTGTCCTCTTCTATGTGTTAGATCTTTAGTATGCCTAGGTCTGATATGATAGTATGCGAGGATATGATCATTATGCCTAATAACTCTGAGATGAGTAGGGGAGGAAGAACGAATTGGAAATATTTTGAGTATCGTCTTGAAAGTCAGCATTATTGATTGAGTTCACAATTGAGCAAGCTCAAAGAGAAAAGCTTGGTAAGATGATCCTAGAGATTTTAGGTAAATTCTGAGACTCTGAGATATTGGAATATATAAAGGAGTTGAGTTTAAGTGATTTATGGATTGCATTTGAAGTGTGTGACCTATTCCCAAATGGTAAAATTATGACTGAACTTGGCACGTGCTTTGCTGCAGTTCGGTTTGCAAAATAGAATTATTGTGTATGCTTGTGAACATGAGTGACTTGTATATAGGGTATATACATGTGGAATATTTGGTAACAAACCAAGTGTTTAAAGGATTTGAGTTATTTGGTTACTTTTGGATGATTCGATGTTAAAATGGGTATGGACTGGCTATCATGCCATCATGTTACGGTGGATTATTTTAAATAAGATTATGAAGTTTAAGCCTGAGGGCGAGTCAGAATTTATATATTGAGGTGATGATTCCACCAAGGCTTACCTTATATTTGAAGGTTTCCAGATTGTTAAAGAGATGGAGAAGGATAAGAAATATATCTCATTTTGATATGACCATATGGTATGGCATCTGCTAAATTAAGAAAGTTGAAGATTGAATTACAGAATTTGTTGGATAAGGAAAATATTTGGTCTAGTATTGCACTATGGAGTGCTCTGATGATATTATTCGGAAGGAGGTTGAGAGTTTGAAATCATATGTTGATTATTGGTAACTCAATGAGGTAACAATCTGTAACTAGAATTCTAATTCGAGTATCAATGAGTTATTTGATCAGTTGCGTGATAATAAGTGGTTTCAAAGATTGACTTAAGGTTAGTGTATCAACAGTTAAGAATTGGAAAGGAAGATATGTGATCATGATAGTTTTCAGAACTCGGCATGGATATTGTGAATTTTTGGTTAAGCTATTTGGTCTTATGAATATTTCGGATTTCTTTATGGGCTTGATGAAGTGGGTGTTTAAGCCATTTTGGATCAGTTATAGTAGTTTCTATTGACAATATGTTAGTTTACTCACGAACTGAGAAAGAACACAAAAGATATCTTTGATTGGTCTGAAGACATTATCAGATAATTAGTTATATGTCAAACTTCTAAGTGTGAATTTTTGGTCACAAGGTGTGGCATTCATAGGATGAATTATTCTAAGGATGGATTGTTGGTTGATCCAAAGAAGATAGAATCTATGGTTAATTGGTCAACTTCTACAAATGTTATGGAGGTATGAAGCTTTCTTGGTTTAGTTGAGTATATCAGACATCTCGTAAAAGAATTTTCTACTTGGGCCATTCTATTAACTTAATTGACTCAGAATAATGTGAAGTATGAGTGAATAGAAAATTATGAGAGAAATTTTCAAGAGATAAGTACTTTTGAATTAATACAACAATTTTGGCTTCATTGGTTGCAAATGGAAAATATTTAGTATATTGAGATGCTTCTAAATTTGGTCTGGGATGAGTATTGATGCAAGATAAGAATTCAATTGTGTATGCCCCTAGACAGTTGAAGAAATATGAGCAACAAGATCTAAATATGAGATAGAAGAGATGGATGGAATTTTGAATGATTAGGAATGGATGCAGTAATGGTTATCTTATTTGGGGTTGCTTAATGAGGTTAAGTTCTGTTCAGGTGGATTATACCATATATCTGAATTCTGTTGTCTTTGCTATGTATTCTACTCGGGGTTGACATTATGGCAGATGCTTTCAGTGGTAAGTCTGATATGCCAGTGGTCTTCGTATCTTTAATTTCAAACATATATGAAATAGTCAACCAAGGGTTAGAGTTGATAACAATGTTGATGGAAATGAGTCAGAACTATTAGGTGAGTTGCATATGCAACCCGACCATGGTAAGTTATAGAATTCGGAGGGATGATTCTAATATGATGAGATGGTTAGAAAAGTTGAAGAAGATGAATTGCCTAAATTCTATCTCAGTTTAAATGATGTTTATACTATGGTATTCGGATGATCGTATCTGATGTGGAAGATGTAAGAAGAGACAATATGGTCTTTCTTCAAATTATCTGGGATAGTATGTATTATGAGAGTTTGTCTATGGTATGCATCTGAGATCTATGAAAATACATCATGATACGAGGGGTAGTTATTGATGTAATGATATGAATAAGGATATTAGAGATTTTGTTACAATAGTTGGATATTCTAGAATGGAAATAGAAATAGTTTTTGATGGATCTATTGGTAGGCTTTCTGATTTCTGATCTCATTTAGTTTGGATTATCTTGTATGGGATGTCAAAGTCTGCATATTTCTACTGATTCAGAGTCTGTATGATGCTACTATGTTTGCTCAGTTATTCATTGGCTATATAGTTTTTCTATATAGGATTTCCATCTCCATCATCTCTGTTCGATGGACATATCTTATATCTTGATTTTGGAAGGAATTTGAAGATGCCATGGGTATTCATTTGGTTTTGGTCATAGTATTTTATTCTCAGATAGAGGGACAACCAGAGTAATACAATCTTTTGAGAGTAGGATATGATTATATATGATTGACTTTGTCAAAATTTGAGAACCTTATTGTCTTTGCTAGAATTCTCATGAAATAACTGTTATCAGAATAGTCAGATGGTATCGTATGAGTTGTGGTATGGCCAGAAGTTGAAATCATTGGTATATTGGGAGAAAGTTGATGAGAAACAGTGTGTGAATGTGGAACTCATAAGTGATCATGGTTGAGAAGACAGTTAGTTCAGAAAATGCCTTGGGTAGCTCAGAGTAGATATATTTCATAATCGGATAAAAGAAGAAGGGACAGTGAATTTGAAGTTGGTTCAAGTATGTTTCTTAAGTATCTTCAGTGGAAGGCGTTATAAGGTTTGGAAAGGGGGTAAGCTAAGTCTAAGATATATGAAATCGTTTGGGATTTTGGGAATGTGAGGTTTGGAAGCTCAAAAGTAGAGAGTTTTCGATGGTCAAATTGTATGGGCTAAATGCTCATTTACCAAGGTACTCGATTAGTTCCTAAGGAGGGGAGACCATTACACCCTCATCCATTTGTGTGACAAGTAAGTTAGTTTGTTTGTTTGATAAGTAAGTCGATTTACGTTAGATAAATTCCGGGACAGAATTTTATAAGGAGGGGAGACTGTTATGACCCTCGCAAATTTTGCCTTGGTTTTGACTGCTAGGTCCGACCTTTGGTTATTTTGCTTCGACCGGTGTTAGAACCATTGTGATGGATTCGTCGACCTTTGGAGGAATAAGTATAACACTTTTTTTTGAACTTAGATTTGGATGATTCCAAACCGTGTAAGTCTGTAACACATTAGTCTACGACTTTTGTGATTCGAGTTTTGTGATTTGAGCCTTGTGTTTTGGTGATTTGAGTGAATTTCGAGTGAGTTAGGAATGATAGATTTAGTTCGTCGACGTTTGGTAGAAAAATCATACATTTTGCATACAAACTCCGAATCAAGCGATTCTAAGACGAGTAGAACTGCAAGACCTGGATCTATAATTTTACTGATTTGAGTTTTGTGAAATTCGGAATTTTGAGAGGGCGTACAAATTGCTTACCCAGCAGATGCTGGGAAGCCAGCGTATGCTAGAGGGTTCAGGTCATTTTCCCAAGGGACGCTGGAGAGCCAGCATACGCTCGGGTGTTTGCACTTTTCTTCAAAAATCTATAACTTCTTCATACAACCTCCAATTTGAGTAATTCCAATTCGAGGAGGTTCGTAATATCCAGAACCATGATTTGGTTGAATTAGTGTTGACATTTGGGGATTTATGAGATGTGATCATGGGACAGTTTTTAGAGCTCATTTTAGGTACGATTCTCATCAGTGTTGAGAGATTTTATGAAATGGTGAGCAATATGGCTATTATGGATTAAAGCTTGATTTGAGGACTTATTAGAATTTATGTAGAAGTATAGGAGTGATTTTGGATGACTAGAAAGGCCAAGGATCAAAACAGAAAAAGGTTGCCCACTTGTGTTTGGTAAACTTACCATTTATGGAAAGTTTTGGAGATATTTTGGGAAATATGTCAATGGATGACTTAGGCTTTCTTACTTGTGCTCATCCATTGAAAAGAAATAGAGAGGGAGAGAAGGGAAAAACATGGGAGAGGAAGAGGAGAAGAAAGAGAAAGAAGATTTCTTTGATTTGTGGTTTGGTAAGTGATTTCTAGTTTATGGTTTATTGAAATTAAGTGTAGATCTATTCAATACCTTGAATTAGGTGTAAGCTTGTAAGGATTTGAGTACTTTGTGATTTTAGATGATTTGGAGTTTGAGAGTTTTGATGGTTAAAATTGATGATATAGTGGTTATAGGTGTTGATTTATGTTGAAGTTGTGATTAGAGAACTATTGTGTATATTTTGGAGAATCTTTGGTATGACCTTATTGAAGAGCATATGTGGTTAATGAGATTTGGTAGATGTTATGAGAAGATAGGGTGATTATAGATGATGATCTATGGTTTGGTGTTGGATTAGATGACCTTTGTATATTTTTTGGAGACTTTGTGTGAGGGTTTGATATTAGGGACTTAGGTATGATTTTTGCCATTTTCCTTGTGTTGAGAGGATGATGTTTGATAGAAGGTTATTCTTATTATTTAGTTGATAGCACCTTGGTATTTGAGCAACGTGGATCGTGAAGTGGTGTGTAGAAACTTTTGAAGCATTTGGACAATTTGGATTAAGGTAGGGAGATATTATACCTAACCTCTGTTTTGACTAGCATTATTTGTTATAAATTTGTGATGTTGGTTGATATGATGATTATATGATTATATGATGGATTGTGAAAGTGAGTCTTTGATTTGTGTGATTTGGTAATTTTTGGTTATGCATGGTTTTGACAAATATGAGTATTGTAGATTATGAGGTCTACCCGTGTCAACCAGGGATGTTGACACATGTGCACATGTTTTGGGGATATACTGGATTTGATATGATTATGATATGGCCGGCAGAGTTTGATTATGAAAGCGCTATAAGATATGATATCCCAGTGTTGTGAGAAGGAGTGACACCTTCTAGACCTATCTGAAGTCCATCCATTTATTTGGCATTTGCGACTCCAAGTTTGGGTTAGAACGTATCTTTATGTATGATTTGTGAATATGATATGACATTTGTGATGCCATATTCGGATCAGAATGTGCCTATGTGTATGATTATGAATTCGTCTTTGGTTACGATTGAATTACTTGTGATGTGCTATATGTGAATTTGGTAACATTTATCCATGCATGAATTTGAGTCTATGCATATGGTTGGTTAGTTAATTATAGGTTAGTTTTAATATCTTCTACTAAGTACTTCCAAGTACTTACTCCTTCCTCCACAAGTGACGAAGTATAAGTTGCTTTGATGTCAGAAGAGTTTGGTTTGTTCTTTGTGTGAAATCGTCGTCTACTTCTCTGGTTACTAGAAGTCTCTGGATGGTATTTCTCCTTTGTGATCTAGTAGAGTCACTCCATTGTACATATTGTAAATCCTAGATTTGTATGACTTTAGAATTATGCAAGGATAATTGTAAGTATTATGTATGAGAATATTTGTATCATATATGTAATATATTTACATATTTATGTATGAAAGCGCTTCCGCATATGTTTATGACTACGCTTCCACACTTTGTGCTATGTATGTTCGTATGAGGCTGGTTGGGTCGTGATTCATTAGTTTAAATGAGTGTGACCCAGGACCATGTCAGCAACCCGGATTTAGGTCGTGACACACATCTAGGTATCCTCCATCGCTTTATGAGTCTGACCATCAGTGGTCACTGGGAAGAGTCTAAAGTGTTCTGATCTCAGCTGTACGCCATCGACTACCTCTATCATGATATTAGTTTTAGCACTTATGCCATGGTTGTTGATTGCTTTGCATGTTCGATTAGCGATAGGGAACCTAGACATCTTTACCTAGGTCTTATCATTTCTTGCATTGCACGTCACCATTTTCCTAAGCAATTTTTAGAGTACAGAGGGTCATATGTGGAGCCGGTGCCTCTTAACATCAACAAGCTCAACTACAGCAAGCTAATCAAGAGGCAATGACAAGGGATGGTGAGGCGATAGTGCAGTACAAGCCATGGGAAGAGCGCTAGGGGGTCATAGTTACCCTTACCAGGTTGGGCCTTCTACTGCCGGCACAAGAGCCGGACCCTCAAGAGCAGGACCAAGAGGAGGAGGAGCATCATGATGAGGTTGGACCCAGCCATCAGTCTCCATGCCCTCAGGTAGATCTTCATGACCAATTTTTTGCGATGTAGTTGCAGTTGTAGGGCTACGGAGACCAGCTTCAGGGATATGGCGTCCAGCTTCAGCATATGATGTCATCAACTGCTCGCATTGAGGAGCACCAGAGAGTTTAGATTGAGGAGCAGCATGCGTTCTACGCCGAACATCGAGCATTCATGGAGCAATAGAGGGAGCACGCAGCGTGGATGCGATAATGGGCTGAGAACTTTGGCACTGGATTCATGTTTCCATCACAGTCTCCACCGCAGCCTCCAACACAGGATAGATAGTGAGCTCCTACTTCCTTAGTTTATTTTATTTTATTTATTTTACTTTATTTATTTTATTTTCTTTACTTGTTTGCTCTTTTGTGCGTTAGATTTTTTTTTGTTGAGTATGTTTGTTTGCTTATCTTTGCTTTTGATTTCTTGCATGTTTGTGTTTTTATTTTTGTGTGATATTTGTGTTTTTGTATGCGTGTATTAGACACATTGAGGACAATGTGTCATTCAAGTGTGGGGGAGGATTCCATTTAGGAATCTTTCTTGTTAGGATGTTTAGAGTGTCTAGGACGTGTATGTTTAGACTTGTCATGAATTTTTCAAACATTTGACCCCCCTAAATTTTTTTTTTCAACTTGTGCTAGAATTTTATCAAACTCTTAGTTAAGGATTTAATATGAGCACAACGCCTAGGAATTAGTAGGAACCTCACACTCTGTTGTTTAGGCGAGTAGTTTCACTATGTAGACTAGACTAGAGGATTTATGAGTGTACCTTATGAGGATTTGAGCTGACGGATGAGACACCAATCTCTATTTTTCATGAGATGCATATTAGTGTTAGTTAATCGAGGCATCCTACTAGTACTTATCGTGGTCTTGGTTACATAGAAGTTAATGAAATGATGGGGCATTCTTTGATATTTGAGCCTAGAGCCTTAGAGCCAAGAACCTTCATTGCCAATTGTAATAAACCATTTGAGCCAAGCTTTTTCTTGATCTTAGATGAGGAAGTCGACTACGAGCCAACTTTGAGCCTATTATCTATCATCATCCATACCTTTGACCATCTGATTTGAGGACACATAGGTTACGCATGTTGGGGTGTATTGTATTGGGAGTAGTTGGTATTTGAAACTAACTTGGGGTATGTGGTTGGGATTGTTTTTATGATATATGACCATTTGAGAAGCCAATTTTTGCCTAGACATGTGTAGTTTGTATAGTGAGATGAATGTAAAAAAAAGAAGAAAAAAAGAAAGTCAAGAAAAAAAAGTGAAAAAGAAAGAAAAAAGAAAAGAAAAAGAATGTGAAATTGAATAAGCATAAGTTTCTAGGCAAAACTTGCGCTTCTAGGTCTTAGTACATTGGGATATTGGGAGAGTTTACTTTTATTATACTTATTGAGGATGTTTTAGATTAGACGAGAGACTGCTTAGTTCATGTATTAAGTCCTCGGATTGGGTGGTTTAGCCACTATCCATATATTTTTACCTCACCCTGACCTTCAACCTTATTACAAATTGATGAAAAAGCCCCCGATCATTGATAACTATTGTAACTTTTAGATAACGTTGAGTATGACGTAGGATGCTTTGAGATATTGGCATGTATGCGAGTGATAGGAAAGTTGACCATACACACTACATGAGTGAAACACTTTACTATCCTCGAGAGGTTAACCTTATAGTGTCTTTTACATAGAGTCAATACTTGTTTAAACAATAGAGTGTCAAGGTGTCTACCAATTCATAGTGTTTTGTGTTTTGAATTGATGAACTAACTAGGTTTATGATGAGATTATGATATAAGTTGATGATTTTGAGGGAAGTTAAGTTTTGATCGAGTCTTGCCAAGTCTTTACCTCGTTTTATGTTTGTGTGTGTTTATGTGATTTTTGTTTAGTTTGTATCCGCATTTGAGTTTTGCTTGGGGACAAGCAAAGATTTAAGTGTGGGGGTGCGATGAGTGCTTAAAACACTCATTAGTTATATCCATTTTCTACTTTGTTCTTAGTATTTTAGGTTGTTTTATTTGAGTTTTAGTTATGTTTGTCTTAGTTTTTGTTTATTCTATGTTTTAGTTGAGTTTAGAGTTTCTTATTGTGTTTTCGTGGTTTTTAGGAGCTAATTCGAGGAAATGGATGACAACCAAGCTAGATGAGCGGATGCATGGATGAGAGGAAATTTGTGAAGGCAAGAAGAGCAAGTTCTTGAGACCTAGCGCACGCCAGAGGAGGATGGCATATGCCAGAGAAGCACGAGCACGAACAACCACGAGCATGAACTACCAGATGCAAATGACTGAGCATCTGAAGACCTGGCGTATGCCAGGCACAGTTGGCGTACGCCACACCAGACAGTGACAGAGCTGCCAAGGGAGGAGAGGAGAATAGACAAGGGAGAAGAAGAGTAGTTAGAATATTAAGTTAGTTTACATTTTATTTGACTTTTGACTTTTGTTTTTAGTTAATTATGTGCATTAGTGTAGAATAGACAAGGGAGGAGAGGAGAGACTTGGCAGCTACAAATTTTGGCCATCCTCTGAGTGAAAAACATGAGGAAAAAAAAGAGAAAGCTTCCTTGAATCTTATACATCCTTCTTCTTTTGTACTCTTCCTTTTGTTAATTAATGTTAAGCATGTTGTTCTTGTTTATGTTGTTCTTATTTAATATGTGTGAGTAGTTGATTTTGTGAGTTTGGTGTCTTGAAATCATATATGTAACAATGGTTTAGAGGGTTAAAATTATGAGGAACATGTTCTAACTAACGAACTTAATGCTATGCTAAACTTGCTTGATTACCAAGGTTAGAAGTTAGTTTAAACTTGAGACCGAAAGGAGATGGCTTAAATAGAAATGTTAGTTAGATGATTTGTTGGTTTGAATTAAGATAACTCTTCCTCAGTAACTTATTGTCCTTTAAGTGATGCATATAGTTGGTTCTTTGCTGAGTTTAGTTGGTTTTTGGGGTCGAAAGAACATCTTACCATCCTAAGCTTAGTTTAAAATCAACTTAGACCATTCTAGCGTGAAAGTGTAGTTTGGTTGCCTTTGAAACTCTTGGACCATGTCATGTACATAATAAACTCTCCGAATTTGTTGATTATTTTGGTTTTAAGTTCACCTTGCTCACTTTTGCATATCTAGTTGTTTAAATCTATTTGATAACCAAACCTTCAAACTAGTCAAGTTCATAATCTGTAGATTAGTGATCCGACTTTAGAACGAGTGTTTAATCAAATAATCTTTATAATCTGATCATAGACAAGTTAATAAACCAATTAGAAGTCTTAAACTTAGTTCTTGTGGGATGATATTCCCGTATTTACTAATTGCTGCAACTCTACTAGAAATTCTGTTGTTTTGGCGTACGCCAAGTGTGACTGGCGTACGCCAGATTTGGCGTACTCCAACTCGACTGATTCATTGAACCTGGCGTACGCTAGGTAGAGTTGGCGTATGCCAGGTTATCCAGACAGATGACCTGTCGTTCCTTTAATAAGAAACGAGCAAAGTACTTAGTATCTATGTAGGTGCGAGACATCGATCACTAGGCTTGGCATCCAAGAACTCCACAATCCTTCCTCTCCAAATGGTACCTCCTCTCCAATGCCGCCATCCACCGCTTCCACAAAATTGATAAGGGAGCCCTCTCTTTCTCTCTTCTTGTCATTTTGTTTTATGTTCATTTTAGCTATGTTTCTTTGTTCTGTGCGCACCTTCCACTCATTGAGGATAATGCGTTTGATAAGTGTGGGGGTGTACTTGGTGTGTTTTTAAAGTATTATCTTTGTTTTTTTGTTCATCAATCTACCTTATTATGTGCATGTGATAGAGTCCTACCCTATGTGTATCATGTGTTTTTGATTGAAGTGGTCATGTCATGCACAATTGATAAAGTATCCCTTTATTGTTGAACTTTTGTTAGAAGTTGAATCCCGTGTCACACTAGGAATTAAGCTTGAGTAGAATGAGTAGAAATATATAACAGCCTCATCCTTAGTCATTTAGGCTAATCATTGCATCTAGTAGGCTAGACTCAAGGAACTGATGAGTGATCTTGTGAGGACTTTGAGTTGAAAGAGAGGACAATCGTTCTCATTCATTCATGAGAAGCCTACCATCCGGGCTGTTGGATGATTACTTAGTAGATATTGATGAGGGAGAGTGTGTCGATTCATTAAAAATGCTTAGAGCCAAAAATTTGGGCCATCTTTATTACGATATAGAGCCTTAGAGCAAAACATCCCTACATATCCGTTGTTTCACCTGTTAGCTTGAGCCTATTCATTGAAAATATTATATGTAAGTCACTATGCAAACTCTTATTTGCTCACCTTCTCACTTTTGACTATTCATCCGAGGATGCATTAGTTTTTCATTTTATGGGGAATTTTGTAAGGGTTATCTAGTAGAATAGCTTAGGAAAAAGATCAAGTAGGAATTACAGGTAGTTAAAGACCGACAAGAGTGTAGAGAATTGACTTGCATTGTTCCACAAAAGTGGAAAGTCAGAAAGGCAAAAGTGCAAAATGAATAAAAAATGGAAAGAAAAGAATGGTTGTGAAAGAAGAAGCACAAGAATCAATAGAGCAAGTCAAAAAAGTGGTCTTTAGGATTGGGATACATCGGGATGAGTGTTTATTAGATATAGGGTGAGTTACATTGAATAACCGAGAGTTAGAATAATTTTTTGTAAAGCTCCTTAGATTGAGTAGTTTAGCCACTGTTTATACTTATATATATCCTCACATTTACCCTCATCCCCATTAAAACTCAAGAAAAGTCCATCTAATGATGCATTTTTTCTTGTTTTGAGTATGTTATAGTATGATGTCTAATATTTTGAGACCCCAGACGTATACGCAAGCGATAAGATAGTTGACTACCATATATATGTGAGCATATATTGATCTAACCCTACGAATGGTCAACCTTTTTAGTTTAGAATGCTTGGTGCAAAAACTGGGTTAAACGGTTGATGATAGGATGTTTATGTGGTCCTGGTCGTGATGCTTAGGTGCGTGAATTGCATGACTGTGGGGTAGTCTTCTGACAAGGATTTGAACTTTGAGGGTGCCATTTAATTGGTACTTCTGATGCACTTTGATTAAGGACAAACAAAGAAGTAAGTGTGGGGGTGTGATGTATGTATAAACGTACACACAAGTTGTTATATTTATCATGATATTTTGTCGTGTTTCGAGCTAGGTAGGTCATGTTTAGCTGAGTGCTTATGTGTTTTTACAAGTACTAGAGTCGAGCTCGGATGGTCGGATGATGGGATAGTGAAGCAAAAGAATGTACGTGATCGAGGAGAATTCACTACGGGTAACGATCGCTGGTGATGAAGGATGGAGAATGTAGCGGTTGCTGGGTGAAAATTGGTGCCCCAAAGCGAGTGTTCGCTATGAAGTTAGCAATCACTGGGTTGCATCTTTATACATATGTAGTATGACACTGCAACAAAGATCTCGCTTGCGACCAACACTGGTAGGGAGAGTATGAAGTTGTTGTAGTAAGTTAAGAGACTTTACGAAGATGCACTAAGCATGGATGGATGCAAATCCCAAGTAAGAGGGACCTTATTATCGTGCGCATTTGAGTTTCATTACAAGAACTTTTGATTGGTCGGACGACGAAATTAAAAATAAAATCAAGATTTTAGATGTCAAGTTTTTTTAATTATTTCTGACAAGACTTGAGAATCTAGAAGGTGTTATTATACAGAATGTATGATGCAAAATTTAGTCTCAAAGCTCTTGAATATGATATTATACAGAATATATGATGCGAAAATTAGTCCCAAGGTCTGAACTGCCGTGGTTAACCTGATAAAGAGTGAAGGAAAAAGCATTGGCAACTTTTTTCTTTTGGTATAAATCAGGGGCAAAAATGTCTAGAACCTTTATTTTATTAATCATCGAAAAGTACGAATATAACAAGGTTACTAATGGCCACTCACAATGAAAAAAATACTCTGCGTCGATTATCCGTACAGCTCCTCATTTTGCTACGATAATTATAGTTTTCATATCTAATCAAAAGATTAATTTTTTTTACCTTATTCTATACATTTTTTCTATCTACTGTCGCAGTCACCTTCTAATTTTGGCCTTCAATTTCGTCGAAATGATGTAAATTAGAAAAATAATGATAAACGTCTCTCTTTTATCCTACTCTTTCACTTACAATAATAACGAGTATTTATCGAGGGAAAACAAATTGTGATTGTGATTAGCAATCAAATAGCCATTTCGTACTTGATTCCATTAAGAACAAGTAAACAGCGTCTTGAATAATTGAATACATGCTTAATGAAATAAAATGTGTTTATTAACCGATTGAAACATTAAATTGATTTACATTTTTGATTTGCCAATTGAACCAACAAATTTGTAATTCAAAATTTTTAAGGAACAAAATATGGAGGATATTTCCGGAGGAGGGCAGGGGAGAACTTTACCGTGGACGCGTTGTGGTGTGTAATGTGTGGGGTGGGTTTATTTTGGGCAGGGGAGGATTTTTTTTTTAATGTATTAATGAATACGAACAATTACGAAAATGATAAAGAATGTATTATGCAAATGTATTAATTGAAAACAATGGATATTATGCAGAATGTATTATGCAAAAATTAGTCCCAAGGTGTTCCATCTGAACTGCCTTACTTTAAATCCGGGTGAACCGGACGGCTTGGAAGAAAAACGAACCGCCAAAAACACGGTTGAGCCGGCTGAGCTCGATTTAACCTAAAAACGTTAAATAATCACGCGAAATCTGAAATTCCCCAAACCGGTAATCTCCCTCTCTGGCTCTCTCTCTCGGCCTCCACAAGCCACTGGAACAGTCTCTCGAGCACAAAGCCCGCCGTAGCTTCGAGGAGGTACGCCGGTAAGTTTCGCCCACCACATATTATGTTCTTGATTCCGATCCGTTGAGAACCCGTTCTACTCAGTAGGTTTGGCAACTTATGTATTGAATCTAGGATGTTTGTTCACTTATATATTGAATCTGTGATTCCGGTTTTGTGTTCAATTTAGGGAGGAGTTACTAAAGAACGTCGGCGATGCAGAGGAGAATCTCTTGACCTGTTTGGCAGATTTGTTCCACAACGACCCCAACCCCTTCGAGGAAGACGAGGTCAATCCGTTCTCGGTAAGACGCTCGAAACTTCTCTTTCCAGTTTTGCCCCTTGGTCTCGGATCTGACTCCCTTGCTCGTAACATGCTCGTTCACTGTTTTTTTGGACTTGGAATAATGGCAACTCAATGAAAAAATATTCTGCGTCTGTTACCCCGCACAGGCACAGGTCCTCATTTTGTCTACTAATAATTATAATTTTCAGTTTTTTTTTTCTTCTCCCAGCTCTTATGGCGCATCAAACCTATGCAAGTATTGTACCGGTGGCCTTGGAGACCATTGCTGTGGAGTTTGGGAAGAATGTGAGGGAGGAGAGGATGGACGATGGCCCGATTAATGCTCTTCCAAAGTTAGATTTGGAAATCCAGGCGTTGGAGCGTGAAGAAAGAGATCTACTGCGAAAACTGGGTGGATATATGGGCCCAACACCGAAGCTTATACGAAGCCCCCGAGATGCAATGGTGATCGGAGCTTTGCAACAGTTTGGTAATTACACCATAAGCAGAGGAAGAGGATACAACCTAGATATGCGTATTCCGGGGAGAGCTACGATTGGTCATATTTTGAGGCATTTTGAAGTGCAATATGGCCTAGGCAGGGGAAGAGGAAGAAACCAGGAGGGTGGGGGTGGGGGCGGTGGCGGAAGGGGAAGAGGAGGGGAAGGTGGTGGAAGGGGAAGAGGAGGGGAAGGTGGCGGAAGGGGAACAGGAGGGGAAGGTGGCGTAAGGGGAAGAGGAGAGGAAGCTGGCGGAAGGGGAAGAAGACGGGAAGGTGGCGGAAGGGGAACAGGAGGAGGTAAGGGGGCATCAGGGGCTGGGCGAGGCAGAGGCCAAGCTGTTGGCATCATCTCTTTCGTGGTGCCCCGTGGAAAACGTAGTCAACGTGTACGTCCACGTCTGGGAACAGGTATCTATTCAACTTCAAGAAAACATTACCATGTTTTTTCATCTGTATTGACATGATGACGGTTTGAATTAGGAGGGTTACCAGTCACGTTGGACGGGGTTGACAACATAAGAGGAGGCGCAGATGATGGCAGGGAAGGACGAGGGGCTGATGACGGGGAAGGAGGAGGGGGAAGGGGAAGAGGCCGGGGAAGTGACGACGCGGGTGATGGCGAGGGAGAGGAGGAAGCAGAATCGTTGATGCTGATGTCGTTGGGAGTGATGGAGGAGAGGCAACGAGGAAGCAGCTGATCGTGCCACGCCGTTGAAGTCTTTGTTAACGCCCGCCAAATTTTCCTGTCTCAGCCTAACCTCCTTGAGATCAAAGCCCCTGTTCGCATTTGTGGTTC
>SOPF01027130.1:0-11913 GCA_012979155.1 Hypericum perforatum | reverse complement strand
CTAACTACTTAAGTAGATTTCTCATTAATTAAGCACTTAGTAATTTAGTTAACTTTTACACTAATTCCATCTCCTTTCGGTCTCAAGTCTTAGCTAGTTCATAATTATGGCAAACCACATAGTTTTTATCACAGTCAACTAATCCAAACCGTTGTCAATGGCAAGAACTAATAATGATCATAAGCTATGTGAGACCAAGATTAAGCTTTAAGTTTCTTAACTAAAACATTTCTCCATTAGTTTTTTCCCTTTTATTGAGTGATTACATGTTAGTTTCTAGGTCCTAAACCCACAGAATCTACTACTCACACATACTTGAAGGAAAACAGAATATAAACAAAAACAACATACTTAACATTAAAAACAAAATGAAGAGTAAAAGAGAAGAAAGCTTATCAAAGTTCAAAGAAGCTTTCTTCTTCCTTTCCTCACGTCCATGGCAGAGAGAGAGTGAGAGTGTCTGTGTGTGTAATTTCATGCTAGTCTCCTCTCCTATCTCTCCTCTTGCCAAAATTACCAAAAATTACAAAAGTCAAAAGTCAAAAGCAAAGATAATTAGTTTTTAATCCTAATATCCTAACTACTCCTCCAATGACTCCCTAAAGTGTCTGCCACCCTC
This sequence comes from Hypericum perforatum, assembly GCA_012979155.1. Lineage (NCBI taxonomy): Eukaryota > Viridiplantae > Streptophyta > Magnoliopsida > Malpighiales > Hypericaceae > Hypericum > Hypericum perforatum. The sequence goes on along the minus strand of SOPF01027130.1, from coordinate 11,294 downwards.
ATAAGAAGTTAATCCCTGAGTGTCTTGGCTTCTCCACATGTTTCCATTCAGTTTGAGCAAGTGGGATGACCAAATTTCAGTCACTGTCTGTCATTGATGCGTGCCACTCGTGCCTCTGGCGTGCGCTATATCTTCAAACACCCGGTCGTTCGCATCTTTGTCGTTCGAGTCTGGTCGTTCGAGTCTTCGAGCATCAATTGCGCGTGCCAGAGATTGTTGGCGTGCGCCAGGTCCATCAGACTTGCACTTCTTGCTTCTACGACCTTGATTTCGCCTGTGCCTTCGCTCCGTCGATCACGCTACCTCCTCAAGTCCAAGAATAAGCTCCTAAAATCACAAAAAACACAATGAGAAAGCATAAACACACTCAAAATCACAAAGAACGAAAATTAAAGCAAGACGACAAGAAAACGACTAAAACATCCTAAAAAGTCTAAAAAGATCCTAAGAAATAAACACAACGAATGAGTGTTTTAGGCACTCATCACTACCCTAGTTACTACTCTTGCTGCCTTTGCAGCTCTAACTTATACAATAACAACAATGTCTGTATAATTGGCTTTCACGTGACCTCTTGCCTTGCATATACTACACTTAATGCACGAAGGTACTTGGTCCATCTCATTCTATATTCGCTTCTTTGGTTGACCTCTTTCTTGCAAAGTTCTTTCATTGGGAATAATCTTAATAATATTTTGATCTTCTGGTGGTGGTCAATATGTAGGATTTCCGAGAGGCACAAATAAGTGTTGATAATATAACTGTGTTGTCTCCAGGCGATAGTAAGAGTTAACATATATCTTATAGTCCCTGATGCCCATCTTGATACAACAAGCCATTGCATGTAAACATGGATAGTGAAATGCTTGTAATTTGCCACATTGACATGTTCTTCTGTCCAAACGCACCCTATGTACATATCGACCTTTTCCCGTGCACGGTGATTGAAATGTCAATACTTCAAAATCAACAGTTTAAGCATTGAATATTGAGACAATATGTCATTGAGCTTTCTTCTCCTATTTTTACAATTTGGCACAGAGCATCCTTGACAATATTATCTGACCTGGGACATACTCTTCAATACACTTAGTTCCTCTCTCCTGAAAATAATCAATAACATACTCTTAAAAAATCTCTACAACTAGTGTTGTAACTGGAAGCCACCACGCTCTTTTGAAAACTTTGTTTACACACTCGACAATATTTGTCGTCATGCTCCCATATCGACGTCCACCATCTAGAGCTAAACTCCATTTTTTTATGTCATGCTCAATCATCTACCAATAGACATCTTGATCAACATGGTAAACTTCTATTAAATAACTATTTAACTTCTTCGGTTGGGCTTGCGTCTTATACACATTATACTTGATACCACGTTATGTTCGATAATAAACTAAAATTTATCGTAAAAAGATCTTTGGATAAGGATGTTAATACCTGCAATCTTTATCACATTCTTCATTAAAGAGTTATTGAAGTGTTTGTTTAGATTACTAACAATGTGTCTCAGGCAATAACGATGTGCAACACCATACATTCTCCCTAGCCATGTGCATTAGTCATTGCATTTAATATACCCGAGTGTCAATCATAGACAACATATATACTATATCAATCAGTGACATACAACCTGATTTGTTCCTCAAATTATGGCCAACTCTCATTGTTCTCTCTTTCGATGATAGCAAATACTATCGGAATTATGGCAGAATTATTATTAATAGCAGTAGTAATCAACAAGGTATGTTGTTATTTCCCATACAAGAAAGTTCTATCAATATGCAGAATAGGCATACAATGCTTAAAAGCTTTAATGCAAGGCTTGAAAGTCCAAAAAAGTTGATGGAACATCTTTACCAAGCTCAAAATCTCCTGTGTAGTGATCTCTACCCAGTCTACTATGGTAATATTCTCATTGAACAGCAGTTCCAGGATTACTTGCCTTACATGCAACAAACCATTGTAGCACCAACCTGTAAGATTCTTCCTAATCTCCCCATAATATCTTGAAGGCCTCTTGCCTACCAAGTCTTTGTATACGAAAGCATATATCCCAAGCGACCATGAAGCTCATTCCACAAAGACTTAATAGAATACATTTGGTTCATCTGCTACTCTCATTGTAATCATTTCTTCTATGTACTGCACTGAGTTGACGATGATCCGAGTTATCTTGAAGGCGACCACATGTATGGGGTTAGATGTGTTTCATAAATTTTCAATAATCATAGTCCATCTTTTCCATCCTTTGATACACGTATATTCCAGTAGCACTTATCCTCGGCTTTTTTCTTACATTCAACACAATAGTTACTTAGCTTATATCCAAAATGCTTCCTTTTTAGTTTTCCACAGTCTGCCTTCTTTCAAAAGCTTACAACATCTGCTCGAGTAATCTTCATAACCCTATTATTGATCAGCATATACTATCATGGTTACTTGTTCATCACGCTTACTAATGAAAAGCTGTGCATACCAATGTGATTCTTCTTCTTGGTCCAGTTGAAATCCTCCTCATTCTTCTTCACTTTCCTCATCATTCTCTTCTTCTTTCTCATTTGGTTCTTCTTCTACCTCCTCTTCTTCTTCATCATATTTTGAGTCCAAGTTTGTGATTGCATATGGAGTATTTGAGTCCAAGCCCACGTTAGCTTCTTAGTCCAATTGGCTTTCTTGGACAAAAATTGTGTCACATTTCTCACGTGTGCTCTTCTCCATAATTAGATCTAGCAAAATTTCCCTTGTCTCTACTCCGTATATGTTTACCATGATTTGCACCATATTCGCAATATCTTCCTCGTCTTCGATAATAGTCTATCAGAATTTTCTTGAAGTTTTGGGACATCTAAATATCAAAGATTTCATTTCTTCTTTATCATCAAATAATACTTTTTCAACCACTCTTCGTCATAACATCTCGTACGTTAACATATCTTTATGAAATTTCAACCTTACTTCACACCCTCCTTTGTACTCAAAATTGGTTAGCCTATTTTTCTTAACTACTCCATCGCATTTCACTAAGATTCGTATAATTCTTTGAAACATTCTTATATAGATGATCTACATCAAAAAATTTAATAATAAATAGTGTTCAAATAAAATTGCAACATAGTTCAAATATAGGTTCAACCACTCCGATAATAAATCTCATAATTATCACTAATATAACAACTTTTTATGCTTACAAAACGTAATTCACATAATCAACAGTTATAACTACCATATAAATCATAATCCATAAAATCAACAGTTATAACTAGCATACAAAAATCATAATCCAAAAAAATTAACAGTTATATAATTCCTAATCAATAAAATCATCAGTTATAATTAGCATACAAATGCTAATCCACATAATTAACGATAATTTACGTGCTTGAATCCGCCGTTCACTAAAATGCTCTTCAAATGATGATAAAAATGAAGAGGAGTATTTGTAAAGGCAAGAAACATGCTAAAAGGCACAAAACAAGAAGAGAAGCCACACAAATATGTGAAAAGACAAGAAAACATCCTAAAAGACACAAAACAAGAAGATAATACACAAAATTGTGTGAAAAGGCAAGAAACATGCTAAAAGGCACAAAACGAGAAGAGAAGCCACACAAATGTGTGAAAAGGCAAGAAAATATCTTAAAAGACAAAAAACAAGAAGAGAATACACAAAATTGTGTAAAAAGGCAAGAAACATGCTAAAAGGCACAAAACAAGAAGAGAAGCCACACAAATGTGGAAAGAAAAATTCCTCCACATTATAAACTCCTCTACATTCAACAGGGGAATGGGCAAGCATTTATAAACTTTCATTTTTTCCCAACGTTATAGGTGTCTATTAGCTATTCGGTTTCACATTGAAAATTAGTAAAAGGTACTCGTGAATGCGTGTGAGATGAGAGATAATGGGAAAGAGACTGGCTCGGGTGGATGTGCCTTGATGTGGAGTGGAACTAAGTCATTAAAACTGGATTGACGGGATTTTTTTTTCAAATTTTTTTTATCGAAACTCTCAAATGCTATGAAACTACCAATTTTGCTTAAATGGATTTTTTTTAAATAATTGGACAAAATAGCCACGAGTCCCTTTTATTTTAAAATTTTGACTATTCATGGCAAGACTTGTTAAGTCCGTCTCATTTGGAAAATGAAATAGTTAGTTCGTGCATCGAATTTTTTGGTCAACTTTCAAACAAATGTTTTTAAATTTCGATGATACCTCAAAAGCAGACTCTTCCTCTCTCTCCACGAGCCATCCACCCGGATCTTCCACGGTGACGGTGGTGTGGCGGAATGGCATGGCCGGCGACGAGATTGTACGGAATCTGAAAGAATAGAATGAATATTTTTTATAAGTAAAAAAAAGTAGAATGAACATGATGTGGCACTAAACGCAACTATGTTTACTTTGTACCAAAAGATAACGAAATCGAATGAGAGTGATTTCCCATCCAAACTTATGGTCATTGTGATTTGTGAATATCAACAGAGTTGAGAAAACCAAAGGCAAATAAGTTCTACGGAGTACGTCTGTTTTTTTTATAGAGGTCAAATAGTTTTTCAGATCACTAAATTACTGTAGTATCTTTGAAATTTTACAACTCAGAGCTTGCATAAGAACGCCCATAGAAGGGACGTGGCATATCTCTTTCTACGTGGACCAATCACAACGTGGTGCGATGCGCCTTCGTGTATCAAAGTGGCAGAGTACGCGTCTTGTCACACAAGTACTTTCACATGCGAGACACATCTTGATATGTCTATATGAACTTTTTTAAATTTATATTTTGGACTTCTTTTTTTAAAATATTTTATTTTATTTTTGTAGCATTATGTTTGAACAATTTTTTTATCTTGTTAATAATTTTATAAAATTATTTGTATCCAATAACTTAATTATTGTAGCTCAAAAATTTTGTAAAATTTATATGACAAAAAAACTTTTTAAATGTTCGATAAATAAAAGTCAATCTCATTTCATTGTTTCTAACTAATTCACAATTTTTTCTATCATTTTTTTATAGTTCTCTAATCTTTCTACAATCATCTTTATTACATTTTTCTAAATATAGATCTCAATGAGTGTAGTCAACAAAATGATTAAATTGATTTTAGATTATTTAATTCAAATCATATCTTTTTGGCATCTGATTTTACATTTTACTACCAATTTAGCCAAGACCTTTCTCAAATTTCATATTCTCACCAAACATTACCAAATTACCAAAATTTACTAAGGTCTTAAAAAAATTATGTATAACAGCTAACCATCTTATGCTCAAAACCCACTAAGTCTTTAACATAATATTCCCTACTACCAATTAAATTATATCCAAAATCCACCAAAGTATCAACATAATACCCCAAAATCCTAAACACTCAATTCTAGATCCTAAACTCTAAATTAGATTATACCCAAAACCTACTGAGGTTTCAACATAATTTTTTTCAATACTAACAAAATTATACTCAAAATTCACCAAGGTTTCAACCAAATATTCTTCAATATTCACCATGATATTTCTCAAATGTAACCACTAGTAAACCAACTAAAAAAAAATTCATAATCTACCAAGGCCTCAACTTCTCACCATTTAGAAGGCGATATCTTCTTATATATATAATAGCAAAGAAACCATACACAACAATAATCAGAAGAGTCAAGAACTTTGGATTTGAATAAAAAAATATTCAAGAAAATTTGAAAAGAAAATTCTCCCAAGATTAATCAAAGAAACATCGGGCAAATGGAAAAAATTATGATAATTGGCTTAATCATACCTGCGGCTGGTAGATTAAGGAATAGAGACATCCAACATGATGAAAGTATAGTGGACATGCTTTGGTATGCAAAAAAAAATACTGATTTGCATGTAGTTCACCCATTGGCAAAGATGTTTTAAAAAATAATGATCATCCAAAGGAAAAAAAAACTACTTCAAACACTAAGTCATTTGATATAAATGTAAAGGAGATGTAATTCACCCAAGAAAAAAGTGGAAGCTTGTGCACAAAAGGTATTTGCCGTCGTAAAATTTGCGGAGGTAAAATAAATCTGCAAGCACACAAAATGGTGTTGAAGTCTTTGATTGATCGTAAAAAATCTCATGAAGAAAAAGAAAATTAAGTGTAAACTAATGTTAAAACTATTTTATTTTAAATTAGTTCATAATTAATTTAAATATTTTTAATTTTTTTAAAATTATATTCAAATTAATATAATTAATTATATTAGTAACTAAAATAAAACTGACATAGAGTAGAGACATGATACTTACAGTTGCAAACCTTAACAAAAGTTTAATACAGAATTGCATGCGCTCAAATATTTTTTAAACAATGGTACTGCGATTTTACTACGTTGGTTAGTTGGTTATACAATATCCTTGCTAAAAAATGAGCAACTAGTTATGTGCTTGGTGCGATGTTCCGATTTTTTTTACATTATCTTGAGTAATTTTGAAGTTAACAGATTACATTTTATGCTAGCTATCGATATATGAGAAATGTGTGTAATTAAATGAGGTGACATGGAATATTATGAACCATGGGTTTTTTTTTTTGTTTAGTCAAAGATGTGGTTTATTAAATTATTATTTGAGAGTTATCGATTCCGAAACGATAATTTTGGTGGTTTGAAATAGTTGAGTCAAATATGCCCATTATTGTACAATAATTTTTGAAGTTTCTTATGATGATCATCATTTTGAGACAAACTCTATTATAAATGAAGAGTTGCATGATTATCATATTTGAAGAAAGTCATTGTTAAGAATATATACTCACAATATTGACTGAATTGAAGTAATAAATTTTTTTAGAGCTCTCATATCTTATGGTATCATGAATTGTAGATATAAAAAAAAAACATTATGACCATTAATTGAATTTTAGATCAAATGAGATAAAATAATTAATATTATTTAGTCACCTTGAAGGTGTAGTTGGTTGTGTGAAGATTAATAAAAAAAACTATAATAATTTTTACTGCTATGAATTAGACCTTATTATGTTTGAGAACTTTTTGACGTACATTCTTCTACAAATATAATTAACACTATTGTTGTTCATGAGTTGATATTGTGAGTATGAGGTAATAGCCATAGCTAAAAATAAAGTTTATGATGGAAAAAACTAATATATTTGGTTAGTGAATGACTTGCCAAAAGACGGACTAGTACCTGTAGAATGTGTGAAGTTAGAATAGATATAGCCAAGTTTTTAATATAATATTTGTGAAAAATGGCAACATATGAAATATCGAGGACAATGTGATTTCAACCAAATATATGATAGGCTTAATTATTAAATGATTTTTGCATTATAAATCCAAGAAATTAGCAAGTGTGATTATTATTGATATTTTTTGGTATCTTTAACCTATTAGATAAGCAAATAAATACTTGGAAATCGTTTGATTTTTTTGATTTTTTGTTGACTAAGTATTTTTTTGGTGTATATTTATTTAGTACCCAACAATTCAATTTTAACATTATGAACTAGAAAACTTAAATTCCTATTATACGATAATCTATATACAGTGATATCATTCTCTCATCTCTATTTTATCATTTCACAGGTATTTGGTGTAGTAAGGTACTATTTTACGCTAATCACTTGCATAATTCTTCATCAAATGATAAATAATAAAGATAACCGTGATAGTTCTACTTAGGCTTGTATATAATGCATTTACATTGATAGATAATATAAGCACTAGGAATTTGAGCGACACCACTTTCTATGACTAGGTAGCAAAACTTTGAGGCTCTCTATACCCACCAGCCAGCCATATCTTGATTATATGATCATGTCATGAGGTCCCCATACGAGCAGTTTGTTGTTCAACAAGACAGTAAGATATCTCACTACTCAATCCAAAATAAGTTATTACTTCTCATTTAGGGCTACGGCTCCTCAACATGACACCACCCTTTTGAATCATAGCAAGATTTTAAAGACTTTTGCAATATTTTTGAGGTTCTTGAATGAAGACATTCCCACGTATTGGAGTACGCAAGAGTCTATTATGCACTAAATCCCTAATCAACATGGTCATGGCAAGTAGAATACGTTACATGAGGAAGATATAGGTTATAACACATCAGACTAACACGAATGTTTTAGTGATTACTTAAACTTCATCAAAGGAAGTGCCCCTGTAGGACTATAAGATTAACCCTAATGTGAGTTCTGGCTTTTATCAAGGAACGTCAGGAAGCTATGTACCATCCATCAATGGTAAAAGATACAGGGGTCTAATAGGCACGGTGGCGATTGAATGGGTTATCGAGGTCTTAATTTTTGGGTAGCTAATGGTAAAATATTCAAGTACAGTCTTGTATGTCAATTTAACATGAGGCGTTACCAGTTAAAAGCTGATAGTCATGTCTCTCGAGTCAATTACAACATGCAATCATTTTCGGTGGTCGTTCCAACAATCCTATTGCGCATGCGAGAGTCGAAGTTGATTCATGTGTGAATAGAAGAGAGGTACGGTATAACTATAACTCTCGTGTTTTAGTAGTTTTTTCAGGACTCTAGGGAAATGTACAAATGTCTGAGGAAGTTTCGGTCACCCCGCTTTAGGAGGGCAGCTGGAGTTGACTAATGTGGTCATGACTCAGTTAAATATTTTGGAGGAACTATTTTCGGAAGTGCAGAGATACATGATGAAGGTACCTCACAACGATGGTGATAAACATGCTCACGGTGCTAATTACGAATGGCTCGCTTCTTGCTGGGTTTTGCATACCAATGAGTTTGTAGTTTTGGATTACACAGATTAGGATGCTATGTGAGCAATAATGATATTCCTGAAATAGAAATTAGTAACCTAGTAGAGAAGGAGCAGCATACTAAAATGTCAAAGTAGTTGGGCAAAAGGACATCAAAACGAATACATCTCCCTTGTAAGAATTACTATGCCTCGTATCCTATGGTACTCACTAACTACTCGCATATGTGTTAGCTAGTGGATTTGGAACGCATGTAATTATTTTTCTTTTTTCCTTTTGATTATAATAAAATTTAGCTTATTAAAAATATAACAATTTTTACATATTTTAGTTTGACAAAATTGTGTTTACGTGATTTAAACCTCGTAATTACCTTCTGTGAATGGTTTCATAGGTGTCATTTCTTAATACGCACTTAGATAGGCTACTTTTATACATTCATCTACTTAAAAAAATAAGTGTACAAATTGCTTAATTGGGTAAATTATATTTAGCTCCGTGTAGTCTAGCATATTTGTTTCTCCCCCTTTCAATTTTGCAAATCAATTAAAAAAAAATTTTACTTTCACAAAATTATACCTTGAGGTCCCGTAGCCAGAATCAGAGTTTTTTATAGCAAGAGATCATGTTAAATGATAAAAATACCCCTGAAAAAATAAAAAAGTACTCTCTCCCTTCGATATTGATCCCATTACCAAGGAGGAGGAGAAGGCGGATGATGAAAAGGAGAAAGAGGAGAGAGGAGGAGGACGGCAAAAGAGAGAAGAGTCTGAAAGAGGAGAGGAGGAGAAAGGAGGAGGAGGAGGAGAAAGAGGAGGAAAGGGAGAATTCTTAAAGAGGAGAGGGGGAGGGAGGAGGAGGAGGATGGCACAGGGGGGAGGAGGAGAAGGAGGAGGATGGCACAGGGGGGGAGGAGAAAGAGGAGGAGAGGGGGAGTTCGGAGGAGGGAGGAGGAGTGGGGGAGGAAGAGGGTAAAGGAGAAAAAGGAGGAGGAAGGGGCCAAGGAGGAAGGAGGAGGAGGAGAGGGGGAGTCTGAAGGACTATAGGAGGAGAAAAAGGAGGAGGGAAGAGGAGAAAGGGGGAGTTCGAAGGTAGAGAGGAGGATGGAGGAGAAGGAGGAGGGGGGAGTCCGGAGGGAGAGAAGGAGGAGAGAAGAAAAAAAGAGGAAGGAAGAGAAGGAGGAGGGAGGAAGAAGATGAGAGAGAATATTTTTTTAGTCAATAGTATTTTTGTCATTTTGAGTGGTCTCTTGCTAGAAAAAATTCAGATCTGATTATAGAGATTTTAAAATACAATTTTGTTATTTGCAAAATAGAGAAAGATGAGAAACAAATATGCGAAACTACATGAAGTCAAATATAATTTATCCTATTAGCTACTGCAGGGATGTATGTTTTGCACAATTAATTGACCTTGAAGGTTTGTTTAGTAGATTGTCAGTGCTAATTAAAACATGATGCCTAAGGTAAGACAGAGTTCTATTACCATCCTAGAAAATAGAAAAGACATCAACATCCTTACAATTAAGGAGAAAACTAGATGATCACAAGGGTGGTTAATTTTATTAGAATACTTGTATCCAAAAAAATTGAAGATAATGAGCAAATGAAGTCCTTCGGACCAGGATTTGTTGATTTTCATAATTGTATTTCTATCGCGTCTCTTGATACAAAACTAGTTGAAGATTCATGGTTTGATTTAGTCTTTAGTGCCATTAAAATAGTGGTTGTGCAATAATAAGGTTCTATAGGATTAACAAGCTCTAAAAATTTATGATAATTGTTTTATTTAATTCAAAATTCTAAATAATTGTTGGTGAATTTTTTTAACACTCATAATTGAAGCTTAATACATGTTATAGTGAATGTAGTAACACTCAAAATATTTTTCCGAGACTAAAATTTGCATAGACTTTAACTTGCTATGAGCTATTAAAATGCTACTAGATAAATTTTCACAAGATGAATAAATTTGATCGCAATAAATTTTGGATTTAATACCACATTTAATCTCAATAAATCTGAAGCAAAAACAATTTTTTGTAATTTTGAGTTTTGTAGAGAAGACACTTCAAATATGAATGGTTTTTTCTAAATTTCTTTACCTGAGTAATTAAGAATAATTTCTGATTGATAGATATAGTATCATAGTTATCAACAAAAAAATTTAGCTCATAAAAATGTAGATAAGAAAACAAAATCAAGATGTGAATGATTTGGAATCCTGGACCTTATAACCGATTCCCAACTTTAGCCTCAGTTTGGCATCAATCCCCATCACACACACCAAAGCCCCAGAGGCTTAATCAATCCAAGAAATTGGAAATGAAAAAGGGATATTGAGTCATCGACAAATTATGAGAATTTTTTTTAATAAAATAGAAGACACCAAAATTCTTCCCAAATAGTGGTATTGTTGTAGTCTAAAATTTCATTTGATAAATACCCATAATTCAAAGGACCATCTTGCTTTCATTTTCTGCAAGTCTCTCCCCTAAGATTTGTAGAAACACAAACCAGAAACCACTAGGGCTTAGAAAGAAAGAAAAAAAAA
>SOPF01027129.1:0-12759 GCA_012979155.1 Hypericum perforatum | reverse complement strand
GATGGTGGGGGAGGGGGCGGAGGAGGAAGCAAGGATAAGTTGAAGAAGGAAAATGTCTCAAATCTAACATAGCAGCTCACTGCATATGCCCGACCACCTACTTTCGTGTCATTGCTTCCCAAAATCCAATAATTAACAATCTTATGCAGGCAACCTAAGCAGTCATTCCCTGCTATATCTCTGGTGCACTGTGCCGTAGCGAATATATCAACAGAATCAGACAAACTACTGCTCCCAAATGCTAATCTGGAAGCATTAGCCGCAGCGTCGGACGAGACATTCCCAAGCAAGTTCTGCATCCCGTTGTTGAAAACTTCCTGATCAGATGCAATCTTTTTGTTGTAATAGTAGTACCTCGGAGAGCTGTCAGCAACTGAGAAGAAGAGGGAGTCGGAGTATTGCAACGTACAGAAAGCCGACACAATCGAAGCTTGAACCTGGTTGGGACACGCCAGCCTGACAGTTGCAGATACATTAATCGCACAAGCACGGCAATTTTCGCTTGAGATTTCCGCGACACAGCGAATGAGTCCGTAAGACGCATTGGGTTGCTGGCCATTGACAGTCTCGTAGTACCCTGTCAAAGAAGCATTGGCAACTAGAGAATCGATGGTACGGTCTAGGTTCTTCTGGTAAGCACCCCCTGACGTGTAATTCCTCGTCTTGTTGCATATCGAGAAATGAAAGCTTACAGATTCTACGGGGCGGCAGAGTTGCAGAACCCATATCAAGAGCAAACTTACGAAACCACCTTCTGCTGCAGAAAATCTCATCGCGCCGGAGCACCTAATACAATTGAACTAAGATGGAAATGCAGATTCCAAGCTTGAAATTTTATTACAAGCTTACTTTCTCTCCCTTTTCTTGCAGCAGAACAAGTTTTACCAGGTCCAGAGACCTTAATGTTCTTTATCAGAAGCTAGATTGTCCACTCTCTCTCTCTCCCTCATTCAAAGTTAAGATATAAACAAAGACTAATATAATTTAAGTGCCTAAACTAACCAAATTATGTTCTTTGCATCTGCAATATGTGCTTTTACGATATTGGTCAGTATATTTATATTCATCGAACTGACTTGTATCATAAATCGAACAACTTGCATTAAAAAAAATTGATATTGAAGTTTCAAACTTTGATCTTAAAGTTGAGCGCGTATTAAAAAAATTCCCTCGTTGAAATTTCTTTGACGACTTGATATACAGTAAAAATATTGTTAAAAAAACTGATCAACTTGAGAAAAGAATCGAAGTGAACAGAACAAGACAAAAGTTGCACTCCGATGGCTCTTCATTTAAATATGAATCTATTCGAAACAAGAGAGAGTCTCAGGTCAAGGTATTGGCCACATACCTAGAAAAGTAGAAAACCACTCATCATTTAGTTTGACTATTGCAGTCAACACGTGTCGGTGTTACCCAATGCCTCCCTCCTTCCTAGCAAAATCTGAGGTATTACCTATTTTGCACCTGTTATGGCGCGTGGACGGAACGCGATGGCCGGGATCGCGGTCTAGGAGGTATAGAGGGTTTGGGTGGGCCCCGTTTTCCGAGAGAGACCGAGTCGGGGATTCACGACCGTTTTTTCGTGGTTTGGTAAATAAGTTATATTAAAAAAAATAAGACTAATAACTTATTCACCACTATGTCTTATTTATAATTGTAAATATCAAATAACATTAGCCAAATTAATTTATTGAAGATCGAAATTTAAAACAAAGTCTTATCGTAAAATGATCACATATTGAATTATAATTTATAAATTTGAGAGTCGCTTATTATATCAAAATTGTTTGTAAGCAGCCTTATTCCTCATTAATCCTCAAAGTTCGTTCGATTTAGGGTTTCAAAATCCGAAACCGAACAATATAAACATCGCAGAAGAAGACTAGAGTTTAGAGAGGATAAAGACTAAGGAAACAAGAACCATAATCCGATTTTAAAAATTGCAAAGTAGCTTTTATAGTTTATAGTTTATGTTGGGCCAGCTCATACAAAATACAAAATTAGGTAAAAAGATTAATTACAACTCCACAAAATACAAATTTAGGTTAAAAGTAGAAATTAGAAAAAAATTGACAAAAAGCAAAAAGTTGGGATGAGGGCCTAATTGTACAGGGATTTTTTTCCTATAAAAAGGAATCCCCTGTGACCATTTCGTATTAAGCCACAAACTCAGAAATACTTTTAGAAACGAAAGTTTAGTATTAGTCACTAATACTTTCGATAGATAGACGATTAAGGATATTCGTGGGAATCAAGCCTTGATTCGTTTAGTACGTAATCGAGTTTCGACCGACACCTTGCCCACATCAATCCGGGGACTCGTGTGCACACGCTACAAGAGGTAACTCGATTTTATCGCTTTAATTTGTGATTAATTAAGTTTGATAAATTGTGTAATTATTTGTTTATTATGCAATTAAAATCCAACAATTGGTATCAGAGCATAGCATGGTATGTACATGTTATTAATGTTGTTTGTTGATTTAATTCAAAGATTTGAGTTAAAATTGTTTTAATAATGATTAAAATTAAAATTAGATTGTTTTTGGGCTTATTTGTAAATTTATGTTTTCAATTAAGCACCAAATCGAATATTTGTTATTCGTTTAAATGATTTGAATTTTTTGCAGAAACTGCGGGACTAAACTGTAATTTGCCACCCCGAACTTGAAAATCCCTTCTCTGTTTTGAACGATTTCAAATGATTCACACAAAACCATTTTTTGGCCTATTCCGGCCATTTCAAAGCCAGAGACCAACTTCAACTTGTTCCCCATCGTGTTTCGAATACGGGGATACCAATTTCGAGTCTTGCCATTGCCGGAGGAGGGAGTTCTTGCTGTCGGGAGTTTTGGCTCAATCGAACGGAGATCTCCTCTACGAACATCAACCGGAGCACGACGAATACCGAGAGTGGTACCACCGTGATCGGGAGGTCGAGGCGAGTTGATTCTGACTGGTGGTGTCGGACGACTCGCTGCCATTTGCTTGCAGTGGAGGGAGGCGATTTTTTAGGGTTTTTGGTCGGGGAGAGACCTTAAATATCTGCATGGCATTTTACAAATCGGTCACTATGGTTTTAAATTAGATTTTAAATTAGTCCTTCCAGACAATTTTTTAATTCAATTAAGTCCCGCATTTCAATTAAAATTTGTTTTTAGTTTTAATTCGGTTGTGTTTTAGAAAATTGAATTTTAAATTGGTCCTTTCGAGGATATTTTTAATTCAATTATGTCCCAAATTTGATTTAAATTTGTTTTAAATTCTATTTTGGTACCGATTTGATTTAATTAAATTTCAAATTAGTCCTTTTGGACTTGATTTAAATCTAATTAAATCCTAAATTTTGATTTAAATTCATTTTAAGTCGTAAGTCGGTGCAATTTTGTTTTTAATTAGATAATTTTGTATTATTCAATTAAAATTCCAAATTATTTAAAGATTTCTTAAAATATGTGATTATTTTAAATGATATGAATAATTTTTGGAATGAGTTTCGAAAATTATAAGACTTATCCATTTTATCAGAGTCGGTGCATTGAAAATTTGAAAATTCGTTTTTCGAATCTTATTTTTTGAGAGATATGTGATCTAACCCAATAAATAATCTTGCATGTGTTGCAATGTCAACTGGTCAGGATCCTCATAAGGACTCTGAGGCTCTACGGAGAGACCTTATGTGCAGGAGACTGAAACTATTGAGACTTAACAATAAATTGATAGTAGTAGCAAACCATATTATATTGGTGCATCGGGATATGCAAAATGCGATATGGCTGGGAGCTTACAATTTCGGATTGGATTGGATTACAATATTTTGAGATCTACTCTCCACCTTAGATTATGGTGGAGAGTTATCTGAATTATATAATCCTCCTATTTACTCCCATGATGCTGCAGTTTCGATGCTTTTAATCACCTCCAGACCAGAGGAATTCGGAGGGAATTTTGTGCTCCGAATGTTTTAGCACTCTGAGATGGTTTTGAGATAAATCATTTTTTGAACCAAATGATCGTGTACATCTTTCCATCTGCCCTGCGTGTTTGGGTAATTGACTCCATTCCAAAACTGGTTTATGATCTGGAAGATCCTAGAGGATCTCCTAGGTCAGGTCTTAGGGAGACATCCAGGTCTGTTCCTCACGGGTCTCCTGTAGAGGAAGGACTGGAGGATGACTCGGAAGAAGACCCCGAGGAGATTGAAAATTATGAGACCAGTTCACCCGAGCATCCATTTTGAGTGGACTGATTAGATGAAATAGTTATTTCTTTTGATGTTTTTTCTTTTGGTGTGCTACTCTAGAGATTAAGTACTACTCGGTAAGACAAGGTACCAACAAGTTCTTTTCCATGAAATATTTTGAATTTACTATGATGGATAGCAAGTCCGGGATGAACCAAGTGGATGAATTGCAAATTTTGGTTTCCAAACTTAAAGATGTGAAGGTGGAGGTCTCAGAATCATTCCAGATTGTGACCATAATTGCTAAGTTGCCTAAATCTTAGAATGATTACCATAAGAAATTGCTCCACACTTCGGAAGTTCTTACCGTAGACAAACTCCTTACACGCATTCGAATTGAGGAAGAATCTTAGATTCATGACAAGCAATTGTTTGAAGGATTGGAGTCTAAGGTAAACAATATTGAGTCTGACACCAAGACTTCTAATAAATCCAAAGAGAAAAAGAGGAAGTTTGATCCTTCGACTGATAATCCAAAAACAAGTAAGTCATGTTTCCATTGTAGAAAGAATGGGCACTTCAAACAAGATTGCCGACAGTAGAAGAAAATGAAAATCGATGGCAAGCAAGCTAATATGGTGGAAGAGGATGTTACCAATTTGGTTTCTATGATCTCAAGTATGCATGTAAGCATGATCACAGAAATGAATATGGCAACCAAAGATGTGTCCAACGACTGGTGGTATGACTCCGAAGCAATAGTCCACATTTGCAATGATCGATCCCAATTCAAGCAGTTTGAAAGTGTTAGTGATAAACAAGTGTTTATGGAAAATAACAACACATCTAAAGTTCTTGGAAAAGGCACTATCGATCTCTTATTCACTTCCGGGAAAGTTGTGATGACTCTTGTTAATGTACTTTTTGTACCCGATATTAGGAAGAATTTAATTTCTGGTACTTTGCTTAGTAAGAAGGGGTTCAAAGTTGTATTTGAGGTTGATCATCTGATTGTGTCCAAGAATAGGATGTTTGTCGGAAAGGTTTATACTTGTGATGGAATGTTTAAGCTAAGTATTAATAAGAATGAAGATTCTGCTTATATGCTTGACTCTTTTAATTTATGGCATAGTCGATTAGCACATGTTGGATATTGATCTTTCAAATTTATGACTAAAATGGATTGATTGAATATGATAAAGAACATGAAAATAAGTGTGAAATATGTGTGCAATCTAAAATGACTAAGAAGCCATTCTCTAAGGTTCAAAGGAATTCCAAACCTCTCGAATTAATTCATTTGGATATTTGCGAATTTAATGGTGCCTTAACTAGAGGTGGCAATCGATACTTTATAACTTTCATAGATGATCATTCTAGATATACATGTGTTTACTTAATGAAGCATAAGGATCAAGCCTTTGACATGTTTAAAAGTTATAAAGTATTAGTTGAAAATCAGTTAGAAAAGAAAATTAAAATTCTTAGGAGTGATAGAGGTGGTGAATATTTTCATAGTTATTTTAATGAATTTTGTGATGAACATGGACTTATTCATCAATGTAGTGCTCCCTATACTCTTCAACAAAATGGATTGGCTGAAAGAAAAAATAAGACTTTGGAGGACATGGTAAATGCCATGCTCCTAAGTTCCAGATTGCCAAGTAATTTGTGGGGAGAAGCTTTACTCGCTGCTTGTCATGTGCATAATAGAATCTCATCTATGCATTTTAAAGTTTCTCCTTATGAATTATGGAAAGGAAGACCTCCAATTTTGGGATATCTACGAGTATGGGACTATGTGGCTTATTATAGGGTTCCTGACCCAAAAGAGTTAAACTTGGACCAAGGGCTCGAAAGAGTGTATTTGTGGGATATGCTAAAAATTCTAAGGCATACAAATTATTGGACGTAGATTCTCAAGTCATAGTGGAATCAAGGAATGTAGAATTTTTTGAGAACAAGTTTCTCAAGGATTCTAATGTTGATGAGCCAACGCAAATACCAGTATCGGATCCTTCCACTTCTTTGGAAAGTAGTAAGAAGTGAAACTCTGATGATACATCTTCTAATAAACCTAGAAGAAGTAAAAGAGCGAGAAAAGAAAAATACGTGGATCTGGATCATATTTTGACTGATTCACTCGTATTCTTAGTCGAGGGAAGTCAAGACATGGTAATACATAAATTACCTGTAGTACTTCAAGTTGAAGGGGATCCTAAAACTTATACAAAAGTAATATCCTCAAGAGACTCAGATTTCTGGAAGGAAGAAAAGCAAAGTAACGATACCCCTCAGGTTATATTAACATCTCAGTCCCATAAAGGAAGCCACCAGGATATCCTGTCCCCACAGCTAACTAAAGAAAGGGGAATAAAGAACTACACTAAATATAAAGGTACTTATGAGGTTCTAGGTCCCATTGAGAAGTCCCTTGTTCCTATCCTACACCAAATAGTAACACCTACAATCCAAGTTACCAAGGAGGGCACAGGGGACCATGGGACACAAGATATGGACTTCTCACTTGAAGAGACTTAAGTTGTTCTAGAATCTCAAACCCAGAAGAATAAGTTTTGGGAGACTCCCCTAAACTCTGTCCCATCCAATTCCCATAGAGGAGAGCCGTTTGTGACTCCAACTGGAGAAAAGACTAATTCCATGTTACCAAGCCAGAATTGATGCCAAGAGAAAATCAATGGAATGATGTTGGAGGGTGTAACCCTGGAGGACATGGTGACCTCTGATCAGTGATCCCCGCTAAGCCTCTTCCCCCCTCTCTCCTTGTTTGTTTCCTTTCCAATGAATATTTTAGTTTAGAATTGACAAGACACTGCAAGTAAGAAGTTTAGCGTAGCTATGCGTGAGCTAATGTGTAAGCATAAACCAGATATCCTCGTGATCCTCAAAACTTGGATATCGGGTGAACATGCTAAGCGCATTACACATCTTCTGAAGTTTACTAACTTAGTTCAATCTCCTATGCAGGGTCACTCGGGATGTATATGGTGCATATGGAATCATACTCCTGCTACAATTCTCAAAATTGATAGGCAATTCATTCATATGTCTATTAGCAACTCACCGAAAACTAGATGGTACTTTACTGGCATATATGGTCACCCGAGAGCCCAAGTTAGGGAGCAACTTTGGTCTAATCTTCGAGCAATTGCGAGTTAAATGACTGGTCCTTAGATGGCTGTCCAGGATTTTAACGTTTACCTCGCCTCGGATAGAAAGATTGAAGGAGCCCCGATTAAAGGAACTAAACATACCAGATTCAAGGAATGGATTGAAGATTGCGGACTTACCGACCTAGGCTTCTCCGAAACTCAGTTTACTTGGGTGCGGGGGAACATTCACGAGAGACTGGACAGAGCTTTGGCAAATATTAATTAGAGGATTAGGTTCCTGGAGGCCAAAGTGTTTCACCTACCCAGATGGAAATCTGACCACTGTCCCATCCTCATTCAGCTACAATCTAGCCCCCGGTTTACTCCATAAAGGCGATTGTTCCATTTCCAAGTAGTGTGGCAAACGGACAATCATTTTCCTTTATTCATAAAGGAGGCATGGGCTGCTAAAAACCCCTTGCCAGAAGCATGTACTGAGTTTGCATACCAAGCTACCAAGTGGAATAGAGAATGTTTTGGCAATGTTATTCGACGCAAAGAGAAGTTGATTAGCCGACTAAGTAGGATCCAAAGAGCTCTAGAAAGGGGCAGGAACAGATTTCTCAGGAAGTTAGAATATGACCTTCAATGTGAATTGGAGATTACCTTTAAACAAGAAGAAGTCATCTGGAAGCAAAAATCAAGAAAAGAATTTCTTATGAATGGGAACGTAATACAAAATACTTCACGCATCCACATTGATCAGAAGGAAGGCCAATCGAATTGATGCCCTAAAAGATACAGATGGAAAATGGGTGACTGAAGAAGAGGAGGTTAAAAGAATTATGATCAACCATTTTCAATGCCTATTTACGGAGGATAGCACCCACAGGGCAAATCAGATGCTGGAGAATAGCTTCCCAACCTGCCGAGTGACCAATTAAAAGAAGTTGAGTCACATCCCTCTGATAATGAAATAAGGAATACGGTCTTCTTAATAGGAGCCCTCAAGGCTTCGGGACTGGACGAACTCCATGCATTTTTCTATCAAAAAATTGGGAGGTGGTCAAGGATTTGGTTACCTCCTTTGTCCATAATGCCTTCTCTCACCCGAGTACAATCAAAAAGGTCAATAGTATTGCAATAGTACTCATACCAAAGGAGCCCCACCCTCAAATATCGGTACACTTAAGCTGATTACCAAACTGTTGGCCAAAAGATTACAAGCGCTGATGCCACTCTGGGTTGCCCCGAACCAGACCAGTTTCGTCCCTGGATGCAACATAAAGGACAACATCATAGTGGTGCAGGAAGCAATCCATACTATGAGGAATCGGCAAAATGGTAGGGGCTTAATGGCCTTAAAGGTTGACTTAGCCAAGGCTTATGACCGCATGAAATGGAGCTTCATACAAGACACACTCCACTCCCTACATCTTCTTGTGAATGTGATAAATATGATCATGGCTTGTGTTACGTCAGTGTCCATACAGGTAATTTGGAATGGAGAGGCTACTAGGAGCTTCAATCCGACAAGGGGATTGAGGCAAGGAGACCCATTATCTCCCTACCTCTTCGTCTTATGCTTGGAGCGACTCAGCCACTTGATCCAAGCGAAGGTGAACAACAAAAAATGGAAGCTATTCACGACATCTCAAAAGGGGCCTCGAATCTCTTATCTCTTCTTTGCTGATGACTTACTACTCTTTGATGAGGCTATTAAAGCCCAAGCAAATGTTTTTCTCACCGTACTTGAAGACTTTTGCTCTATTTCAGGTCAAATGATAAACAATGCCAAAACCAAACTCTATATGTCCAAGAATGTTACAGACTCTCTTACTCAGGAACTGGCACACATGATAAAGATTTCAGTCACTCCCAACCTAGGGAAGTACCTCGAGATGCCGTTAATTCATAAACGAGTGACCAAGAGCACCTACAACTTTGTATTAGACAAGGTGTACTCCAGACTCCAGGGCTAGAGCATCGACAGACTCTCCTTTGCGGGAAGAGCAACACTTACCCAATTAGTGATTGCTGCACTGCCAACGTATGTCATGCAAACGGCAAAAATCCCATTGGGGATTTGTAATAAGATTGAGAGAATCCAGTGGGGCTTTCTATGGGGCTCCACACCCAGCAGCAAGAAACCACATCTGTTAGCCTGGGATAAAGTGTGTCTTTTGAAGAAAGATAGAGGACTCGACTTCAAGAATCTTAGAAGCCA
Organism: Hypericum perforatum; assembly: GCA_012979155.1. Classification (NCBI taxonomy): domain Eukaryota; kingdom Viridiplantae; phylum Streptophyta; class Magnoliopsida; order Malpighiales; family Hypericaceae; genus Hypericum; species Hypericum perforatum. The sequence continues at coordinate 3,233 of SOPF01027129.1, read as the reverse complement.
AAACCTCGCTCTGCTAATGAAGTTGACCTGGCAACTCATTTCCAACAGAGAATCCTTGTGGTCCCAAGTGTTATGGTGGAAATATGTGAAAGCTGATTCCCCCATACCCCAAATCTAAAGCAAGAAGACTAGTTCACCCTTGTGGAAAGCAATCATCTCAGTATGGCCGTATATACTAAGAGGAACCCAATGGACGATTGGAGATAGATGGACCGTGCAATTCTGGAAAAAAAGTAGCTGCCCAACCTAGGACCACTATGCAACAAGGCCACAAAACTGGTTCCAGATACTATACTAGAGTTCAAAGTGTATGAAATAACCACGCCGGAGGGGTCCTGGAATTGGAGTCTCCTAGAAGAATTCCTACCACCTACTATCCTTGACGTCTTGGCTGGAACTCCAGCAACTACCCAATAATGTGGTCCAGATAAAGTTAAATGGGGATTGACCATTGATGGGATATTTACAACAAAATCTGCTTATACACTACTTGCGGAAGAGGAACGCGGCAATAGTAATAGAGCTTGGATATAGGGAGAATGGGAGGTCCGAGTAGTCCACACATATAGGGAGGCCAATCGTTGTGCGGACTTACTAGCCAATCTAGAATTTGAAAAAACGATTGGACTTCATACACTGGATATTTCCCCTACAAAAGTTAGGACTCTGATGCTAAACGATATTGGGGATGTTGCCTTTCCTAGGAATGTGATTACAAGTGACGGTGCAGGGTTGATCTTAGCGACACACCAAACGTCAAGGGAGGGAAATTTCTCCCCGAGGTACTCTTCTCTTTCCACAAGTTTTTCCCACCAGATTTGCTGTGGTAGGGGTTTAACAAGGTCGATGGTTGCAACCCCACAAGAGGCTGAGGAGGAATCTTGCATTGAGTAGGTTGTACTTGGCCAAATTTCAATATACGTAGGACCTTAGTCCTCCCTTTCCACCAAAAAAAAATGGTGCGTGTAATATATATATATATATATATATATCTTATATACACAACTCTGAAAAAAAGAGATACTAACACCAGGACCAATGTTGTCGTTTAAAGGAATCGATTATAATTGTTTTCTAGATGAGGAGTCAGGAATCAATTACTATTACACAGCAATTTACAACTGAACTGAACACCAAACTGGTTGTAATTCCGGCGCAGAAGTTAATTAACTGCCATTAGCCAGGTTAGAATTCTTGTCTAGTCCAAACGGGTGTCCAAGTTAAGAAAGAATGCACTTGCAACAACTAATTAACAAATCCTGATGAACAAAATTAACAAATTAATCTCAATTACCAACAAACATAGGAGGACATTCAACGAGCATCTAAATCTGTGATGGTCATCTCGTTGATGGATTGCTGAGAGGACTCTGCTGCAGAACTTCTACGCGGTTGAGAGGCTGCTGCAGCAGTTTCGTGCACCGGATTCAATCCGAAACTTTCAAAGATCTCCTTTGACACGTAAAATGCTGGTTTTAACAGAGCATGAACAGTTTCAGTATAACTAGAAAACATAGTAACAACTTCTGACATTGTAGGTCTGTGAGCGGCAGCTTCTTGGGCACACATCAATGCAATTTGGATGCACTTTAGTACTTCATCTCTTGACCATTGGTCACCCATTACAGGATCCACCAAGTCCGTGGCTGTTCCATTAGACCAAGAATTCCATGCCTGAAAATTAATCGAGTCGTATGCTTTTAAACGTATCATCTAAATGCCAAATGAACGGCACGAAAATGGATGTTATAGAATGCAAACTTACGACAGTCTGCAAATTCATGCACTCGAAGCTAGAGCACTTTCGGCCAGTCACAATCTCAAGAACCAGAATTCCAAAGCTGTAGGTATCTGATTTAGTTGAAAATAGTCCACGCGCAACGTACTCCGGAGACATATAACCACTACAAGGAATCAGATACAGGAAGCAAAGAATGAGCCTTGTTAACACAGACATCTAAAGCACATTGACAAAGAAAGTTCGACAGCAAGTCAAAACTTACTATGTACCGGCAATATGACGTGTATTGCCGTGGGTTTGGCTTTCGGGAAAGAGCTTCGCCAAGCCAAAGTCCGATATTTTTGGATTCATGGCAGCGTCGAGAAGAACGTTGCTGGCTTTTAGGTCCCGATGAATGACCCTGAGCTGAGAATCCTCGTGCAAATAAAGTAGTCCTCGAGCAAGGCCAACAATGATTTTGTATCGCCTCTCCCATTCCAGAGTATATCCTTTTTTCTGGTCTACCTCATGCACAGATTCAAAGAAATATCATCCTTTAAAATTCTCCAATTTTCATTAACCTCTTAATAATTAGCTGTAGGCCAAAGATGTGTACCGAAAAGGACTTGGTCCAGGCTTCCATTGGACATGTACTCGTAGACGAGCAGCATCTCTTCTTCCTCTAAGCAAAAACCCACCAGCCTAACTAGATTCCGGTGCATCAGCTTGGCAACCACAGTAACCTCTGTCTTAAGCTCTCCAAGACCTTGTCTGGAACTAGTTGATAGTCTCTTCACAGCTATTTCTAGTCCACCAGGAAGTATTCCCTGAGGACCCCAGCTTTGTAAACAATCCGCACATTGATCTATATAGCATGGAAATCAGGATTAATATGATAAAATTTCATGTACCTTGTAAACTGCACCAAAGCCACCTTCTCCAAGTTTACAGGAATCACTGAAGCATTCCGTTGCTCTCTTGAGCGTGTTTAAAGATATCACAAGTGATGCCTCCCCGTTCTCGTTCTCGTCGATTTCATCTGGAACACCATTAGGAAAAGGATAAATTAGCTCGTTCTAATATTTACTACCAACATTAATCTCTGATGTTAGGAACTAACAACTGTGGAGACGGCCGATGTCATATCTATTGTTTCTATCTTCGCGCTTTCTGTTCACCCGTCTCCAAAAGAAGCAACCACAGACAAGGGATGAAACCACGGCAGCTACTGGAATGGCCACGTAGAGAATGGTTCTATTGCTTTTTCCTGCACAGATAGAAAAGTTTTCAAATCACAGCAACATTTCATTGTGTTCGAATGCAACAAATGGTCTTTCGAGCCAACATATGGTTGCGCAAAAGTTATAGAAGTTCCAAGTAAATGGATGATCAACACATGTTTACCTTCCCGCCGGGTTGAATTTATCGTTGTCTCAGGAGACTGAGCGAGTGACGGAGAAGAAGTTGATGGTGGGGGAGGGGGCGGAGGAGGAAGCAAGGATAAGTTGAAGAA